>JAUZSU010159005.1:0-13968 GCA_034780255.1 Parotocinclus maculicauda
TTGATGAATGATGGTTCTTGATACAGTGCCGTCGGAGCGATCAAAGATCACGGGTGTTTAGGTTCAGCTTGTACCCTTGGCCTTTCTGCACTGCAATTCTTCATGACTGCCCCCAAAAAGTTTAATGATATTATGCACTGTAGATGGAGGAATATGCAATTCACATCCTATCTTTTATTGAGGTACTTTGTTAAGATTGAAAATTTGTCTGGGCATCGTTGTCCATTGATGTTTTGTACCTATTGATGTTTTGTACCTGTTTAAAACAGATCATTATTTAGTTTTTTCTAAGTAAAAGCTAGTTCCACATTGCGCATTTCATAACTTTTTTGGAATGTGTTGCAACCCTGAAGTGCAGTAATTGATTTGCAGAAATGGTTTATTAATAAATTAAGTGAAGTTGACAAGAAAAAAAACATGAAATATATATCAGGTTCATGCTGTCTTCAATAAAATAAAAAAAAGTCAAAGTAAATGTAAACACTGTTACATATACACTCATTGACACAAAAATAATGCACTTAATAGAAATGTTGGATTGCTTCAAAACTCTTTTATTACAGGTGTGGTCTGATTACAGTAGACATTGGGTCTGGAGATGACCAGAAGGAAGGATTGTTTGATTTGCTGAGGAGCATGTGCCACTTCCACAGTTTTGTTGTCCACCATCTAGAAATAGATGGCACCTTAACTACACACTTCCCCCTCAGCCCGTTGCTTAGAAATTAGTACAAATTAGTTGTCATGGTTCCTTCAATGTCACCTCAGTTTGCAGTGGTGACATGAACGATAAACCTGGACTGCTATAAACTGGAACCTTATTGTCTGTAGCAATGGATCCAGGTTCTCTTTTGGATCTGTTGACTGTCAGTTTTCAGAATGGGGGCCTTGTGGTGAGCACTTCAATACTACCTTTGCTCTGTAGTGACACACTGACCTAACTGCCTGCGTAATGGATGAGCAAATATGCCACAAGATTCCATACAGAAACTGTTTGCCTCAATTCCCCAACTGTGTCTCATCCTGCACCAAGACTAGAGATGGCCTAACAGGATAACAAAAATCACTTACACTGTGTGCACTTTATGGTGACAGCATTTTGAGATTTTAGAGCGACATATGCTTTACATGGCCTGGCCCCACATTATCTGAGAGAACTATCTAAGTCCAACAATTCAGCCAGAACTATTCTAGTTCCTAGAATTTAAAAAGTCACAGCAGGGTGAAAAGCTTTCTTCATCCCCCCCAAATATGGAATTAACTCAGAACTTTAGTTCAAGATTCAGACACTCTCCAAAGTCTAGGTTAAAAACATACTTATTTATGCAGGCTTTTGGTTAGAGTTGGACTTGGATGCATGGCTGGCGTTATTGGGGCCAGAGTCGGGGGCCATGTCTGGCCTGCCTGCTTTGTCATGCCCTGACCTTTGACCATGAGTTGTTTTGGTGGGCAGTCTGGCAGGGCTCTACTTCAGTCCTCAACCCAGGAAAAGAATGTACTGTAAACTTTGACAGTAGAACCATGAAGTGGCCAAATTACTGTATAACTGAAATAATTTATGGTCAGTTCATAGTCTACCACGTTTATAGTTGTACTATGAAATTTGACAATGGAAACATTAAGTAGCCAAATTACCATCAACAATTCATAGTAGAACTGTGAACTTTATGATCAAACTGTGAAAGTTTACATTAAAACTGTCAAGCAAGTTACAGTTTTATTATGAAATCTCTCAGTACACATTTTCCTGGGAAGCTCCTAAAGTGACTCAGTCAAAATGAAATCTCTCATAATTAAATATCCCATAATTTTTGTGAGCAGTAAAATTGCAAATGTACATATTTGCTAAGCTATTTTATTCAGTATATAATGTTTTTTCTGTTATGCATTTAGACAATTGTAATCAATAGTAAAAAAACACTACATAAATAAATCTGACTTGGCTATGGGTACTAGACCAACCTTCCAGCAGTCCTGACTTGTCTGCAATAGAAAATGTATGGAGGATTTTGAAATGGAACAAACTGTTACAAAATGCTAAATGCTTTACTGTCATCGTTTTTTGGAATGTATTTCTGAAATGCAGAAAAGGATATTTTGTATGTAAAAAATGATTATGTTACATTCATCATTTTTATGGTAGCAGTCAGGATTATGAGGAAGAAGGTACCTAACTGGCAGCACAGGGCGTGAAGCAGGAACAGCTCTACAGAGTGTCTATCCATTGCAGGGCACATACACTCACACAATCATACATACACTTACACACTAACCTACCATGCATGTCTTTGGACTTTGTAAGAGGAAACTGAAGTACCTGGAGAAAACTAGCACTAATACAGAGAAGACATGCAAACTCCTCACAAGTGGAGTCCGTGGTTGGAATCAAAGCAGGGATCTTGGACCTGTGAGGCAACAGTACTAAGCACTGCAACGCTGTGCCACCCTGAAATTATGTCGATCAGACAAAACATATCTTGGGTTCCCACAGTCTGCATTGAAATTGAAATAATGTCAATGGGAAATTTAAGCGACACTGCTTGTTTCTGTTTTATTTCTATTTTCTATTTCTATTTGGGATTTTAAATATCAACAATAAAGCCACTGTTGCTCAGGACATTAATTTAAACACAAAGCGTATGCCTTAGATTTTAATCAATATAGTGCACTTGTAAAAATAATTGCACTGCAAATGTTCGACATAAACAATTCTCACTCTACAAGTTACCCTTAAAACACTTGCTCAGCTGTTTGGAATAAAGTATCATTCAATTTAATTAAATTTACTTTTATTTATGTACAACTTTTTACAACAGACACTGCCTTAGAGTTTAACAAAAGGCCACAGACAGACCTCCAATTAACAAGCTGGCAGTGATAGTGGAAAGGGAAAAAAATGAAATTTATAAAGGATAAACCCTAAAAACAATAAAATCATAAAATTATTTTCAGCCAACAATTTACAATTCCAACCCAGTTTAGGATTCCCCTTCACATATTATTGCTAGAGTTGTTTCAATACGTGCCAGACAATCCTTACCACAATCCATAAAGGGTCCAAAATATTAACAAATTTTAGACTTTATTCTGGTTACAGTGAGACTGCTTCACTTCTTTGTAATAAGTATTTCCCTTTTGTCTGACCTCACACCTGTATACATCATCATTTTTCCATTTATGAACTGGAACAAAATATACTGCAAAAGCAGTGAAAGTGCCATCAGACCCTTGAAGTGTAGAGGTGTGTTTGCTCTTCATGATGGTGTTATTAACCTTCCAAGTGATGCCTATTAGTTTTGTATGTATCCCACTGATGATGCAGGTGAGTATTGCTGCCCCAGTAGTCTTCAACGGAAGTCCAACAAGAATCAAAATCTGTACTTTGGGAATCTCAGGGTTGCCATCTGTGGAATATTATGATTAAGGTAAGACCCACATATAAATGTTACGTGCAAGTGTATACAGTACAAAACGTGGCAAAAAATATGCAATTACTACAGTCAGAAGATTTCACCTAGCTCATTGTATAAACAAATCACAGATATGACAGATATGATATAAACCCAATATTAAATAGCTGGACATTAATGGATTTGTGACATATACTTCAAGCAAATAAAATAAACATATTTTTCCATATGAAGTAAAGGAAAATAATGAAACCAAATTAGCCTTCAGTCTTCCAAAAAGGAGTGCATACAGACATTAACAATATGTTAACATAGCCTTGCTCAATTATATAAAAAAAACATCACTCCAACAAGAGATTTGTCAAGTGAAACGATGGAACGCACTACAAAACACTTTCAACTAGGAAATCCAAACATGGAGTGTAGCAAAAAGATGTAAAATTGGTGAAGTAAAAACAAAGACAAGGGGTGACGAGCAACCCAAAAATTAATCACATTTTTAGTGCTTTCTAATGACTTTACCTAATTACTCTTTTAAATACTCTATTTGTGACTGAATTACACACATACGATTGTTGTTATTCTCAGTTTTCTCATTCCACAGCTTCTCACACTCTGTACTTGTGATTTTTCAGGAAACCCACTGCTAAGCATCCATACCAAACTGCAAATATAAAGTTTGAATGAAAATAATTTACAGAATTGATGCTTTACAGTTTTGAACTTACTGCTGTTATTTTTCCACTTATTTAATAGATGAGTTTACTTGTTTTCATGACAAAAAAAATATTTTTTTTAATTCTCGGTAGCAATGAACTAAAAGATTTAGAAATGTAAGTTTAAACTATAAAAAAGTAAAAAATATACTGCTCACAAAAACTAAGGGATATTTTATTTTGAAATATAATTTTATTTTATTTTCAGCTACTATAACAGTGTACATTTGCTGTGCACTCAAAATAACTCAGCCATTAATGTCTAAACTGCTTTTTGCTCTACTTGTTCTGGAAATAATGGCATTATTTGAAGAAGCTGAATTTGTTCAGCTATCAAAATAATGTTCTGTGATTTGTTTATGCCATGATAACATTCTAAAAGTGTGGTAATTCCATATTTTCCAGGTATAGTACAAAAAGTCGACTCCATTTTACATGGTACACATTGAAAATATCATTCAAATCAATAAAAGGAATAAAAGTATTAAATAAACAAAGACATATCTTACCCTCAACCACAAGTTGAACACCTCGACTAAATGAAAACATTTTCTGGTCCGATTCTCCTTGGTTTAAACTATTAGACAGAAATGCTAATTGTGTTTATGAAGCTTGGTTAGACTTTTTTTAAATGTGATTTTTAAAGTGAAATATCACTTACCTGAGCAAAAGTAAACCAATGATCAGTGTCCTTTCTTTCATTATGAATCTTCCCTCACATCAGACCCGTGCATGTAATGATCAAGATAGTTGGGGGATCCTAGATGCTTTTAAATGGGACAGCCCACTTCACCAACCTCCTAAATACAAGCCTTCTATATATACCAGTTTAAAAAAAAGATTATATCCCAAAAGTACTGTTTTGGATTGAGATCTGGTGACTATGGAGTCATTTGAGTACAGTAAACTCACTGTCATATTTAAGAACCTAGCTGAGATGATTTGTTACAAGGAAAGATGAATCCATGTTGTTTACACCAAATTCTGATACCACCATCCATATGTTCAGCAGTAAACAAGAACAGTCTTCTATAATCCAATGTTGAACTATGTGAATTGTAGCCTCAGTTACATATTCTTAGCTGACAAGAATGGCATCCATCTGCTTCAATGTTTGACATGTTTTCACATGGGTTGACATTCAGAGATGCTCTTATGCATAACTTTATTATAAATAACATTACTGGTGCCTTTTTATCAGCCATAACCAGTCTAACTATTCTCATTTGATCTGTCTTTAACAAGGCATTGTTGCCCAGAGAACTGGTGCTTACTGAACATTTTATCTTTGTACCATTCTATGTAAACCATAGAGATGGCTGTATGTAAAAATCCCAGTAGACCAGCAGTTTCTGAAATACACAGATGAGCTTATATAGCACCAACAACTATGTCATGCTCAAAGTAATTTAAATAATCTTTCTTTCCCTATATACTAAACAACTGCATTTCAACTAAACTATACCCACACCTTTATAACCTAACATTTTATGTTCACAATAAGGCATCATTACAATCTCAGCAGTGGTATATTTAATAAAACAACACATGTAACCATTTTCATTTTTAAAATGGATATCAATCTGGTATTACATCTTTGTTGCCGTAAATGAAATTTAAACAGGTAGTAATTCTGGGTTGTTTATACTGCAAAAAAACATGAATAAAACAAAGCAACAATAATATTAATAAAATCCTATACACAAATATTGTGCAGCAATCATTTTCATGTCAAGAAAGTGTATTGACTGTAATTCAATTGTGGAGTGAAATGTACCCTAAAAATTAATCGCACTTATAGTGCTTCCTCATTATTTTTCAAATTCAGGTGACCTGTGAACACTTTTAAATTGTTTTTAGATTGTTGTTATTCTCAGTTTTCACATCCCACAGTTATATAGTTTATATAGTTTGGTTATGTGACTGATGTAATTTTAATGCTTGTCTTGTACAGTTTTAAACTTACTGCTGTTAATGCTGCTGTTATTTGTCCACTTCTTTCACAGATGGATTTATGAGTTTTTTTATAACCAAAATGTTATTTGGAACCTTCTTGAAATTCTTGGTAACAATGAACTAAAAAGAAAAAGATTTAAGAAATGTAAATCAGTTTAAACTGTAAAAAAAGATCTTTATACTGCTCACAAAAATTAAGGGATATTTCAATTTTAATTTCATTTTAATTAAATATCCCCTAATTTTTCTGAGCAGTGTAGTTAATAGCTAGCTATTGGTAGCAGTGACTCATCATTTGTAACATATACAGTATCTCATAAAAGTGAATACACAGGTCATATTTTAAAAACTATTTTATTACAGTATATCTTTAATGGGACACCACTGATAATATGACACTTCGATACAATGTAAAGTAGTCAGTCTGCAGCTACTATAACAGTATAAATTTGCTGTGCACTCAAAATAACTCAACACACAGCCATTAATATCTAAACCACTGGCAATAAAACTGGGTACACCCCTAAGTGAAAATTGTGCGGACAGTGTCAATATTTTTGGGGGCCACCATTATTTTACAGCACTGCCTTAACTATCTTGGGCATGGAGTTCACTAGAGCTTCACAGGTTGTCACTGGAATCCTCTTCCACTCCTCCATGATTACATGGATGTTAGATATCTTGCAGATGTTCAATAGGGTTTAGGCCTAGAGACATGCTTGGCCAGTCCATTACCCTTTACCCTCAGTTTCTTTAGCAAAGCAATAGTTGTCTGTTTGGGGTCGGTTACATGTTGGATTGCTTTACAGTTTACAATGGGAGGGGATCATGCTATGTTTCAGTATGTCACAGTACATATTTGCATTCATGGTTCCCTCAATGAACTGGGAGCTACAGTACATATTTGCATTCATGGTTCCCTCAATGAACTGGGAGCTACGGTTCATTGAGGAAACCATGAATGCAAATATGTACTGTGACAGCACTCAGGCAGCCCCAAACTCTGACTTTCCCACCACCATGCTCGACTGTAGGCAATACACACTAGTCTTTGTACTCCTCAACTGGTTGCCCCAAACACGCTTGGCATCATCTGAAACAAATAAGTTTATCTTGCTCTCATCAGAACACAGAACATGGTGCCAGTAATCCATGTCCTTAGTCTACTTGTCTTCAGCAAACTGTTTGTTCTTTTTCTTGTGCATCATCTTTAGAAGAGGCTTCCTTCTGGGACGACAGACATGCAGACCAATTTGATACAGTGTATGGTGTGAGCACTGACAGGTTGACCTCCCCCCACCCCACACATTTAACCTCTGCAGCAATGCTGGCAGCACTCCTTCATCTATTTTCAAAAGCCAACTTCTGGATTTGACCACTTGCATTTAACTTTATGGTCGACCATGGCAAGGCCTGTTCTGAGTAGCACCTGTCCTGTTAAACCGCTGTTTGGTCTGCAGCTGCTCTCACTTTAAGGGTGTTGACAATCTACTTGTAGCCTAGGCCATCTTTATGTAGAGCAACAGTTCTTAATTTTTAGATCTTCTCAAGAGCTGTTTGCCATGAGGTGCCATGTTGAATATCCAGTGAACACTATGAGAAAGCACACCTGCTCCCCACCCACACCCGAGACCTTGTAACAATAATAAGTCACAGAACACTAGGGAGGGAAAATGGATAATTGAGCCCAATTTACTCAATTTTGCCAGTTGTATAGACATTATTGGCTGTGTATTTAGCTATTTTGAAGGTGCAGCAAATTTACACCGTTAACCAAGCTGTAGATTGAGTATTTTACATTGCAGCAAAGTTTCATCTCTTCAGTGTTTTCCCATGAAAAGGTATTTAAAAAATAGATACAAAATTGTGAGGGGTATACTCACTTTTTTGGGATACTGTAGTTTGCTTGTCTAAACAAGCTTTCAATGCAATTTTCTTTTTTAAATGTATTGTTTTAATGTAACATTAATTTGCTTAAATAGTACAATAAATTACTCTCATTATTTTGTGTTATTGATTTGCAGGTAAAGTATTTTGCTATGTACTTTAGAACAGTGGAGTTAATGTTTTCCAAAGACATGACAGTTAGGCAGTAAAAACACCCTCCTGACAGTTGTTCCCATGGGAGCTGTTAAAAAACAGGAAAGAGCTGTTGGTATTGTAGTTAAACCAGATGTGCCTATAGTTTGGTAAATTACTGCCACTTCTGCAAAAAACTTACTGGAAAGCCTTGTGTACTCTAAAAACAACAGTGTCTTGCTTAGAATCATTCTAAATTGAATTCATAATGTCATATTTGTGTATGAATAAATACATATAAAATACATACACTGTACAATATTTGTCAGTTTCTGTAAGTAGTTAAAATATATTTATTATCAGTAATTACTTTAGGGTAATAAGAATCAGAGTGGATTTAAAACCTATTCCAGGAACACCGGTCACAATCCAAAAGTAGAAATACAACCTGGATAATATGTTAGTGCATTGCAGTTCATCATTTAAACCAAAGCATTACTAATTCACACTAAGTGCAATTTCGTATAGCCAGTCCAAAATATGCATGCAATTCAATATATCAGGAGTTGGATTCAAATATTACCAAAAGGGAACCCATGTGGATATGAGGAAAACATTGAAATCTTCACACAGACTGTAGCCAGATATGCAACATGCAACTTTGTAGCTGCAAACAATATTACTATCTAATTACTGTGAGTGTACAAGACATAAAAGTTGCTCGACTGCAAACGTTATATGACAAATATTTTTTAATAAGAAAATGATATGACAAACCTAATACATCAGTAAATTGTTTTAAACATATTGTGAAAATGTATGGATGTATATAACCACACATATCAATATCTGATATATCTAAGGCATGCTATTTATTTTATCCATCCTTTCTGAAAATCCACAATAATAAGTTGCAGTGTCATTTTTCTCTGCAGTTAGGATCTGTAATTGATGTTGTTCTTTGGGCCAATGTCTTGCTATCACCACATATCTGTGGTTCCTAGCTCCTTCAATGTACTTTACAAGTGAAGGTGCTAAAATTGTGTAGCTCAGCAGCATGTGTAGACTTCCATCAGGATTGTTCTTGTACCAGCTCAGGGTCCCAACAGTATTCTTCAGTGGACAGGTGAGAGTGACATTTTGGCCCTTTTTCACTGAGACACATATGGATGGTTGCCATAAAAAGCCTGTAAACACACACACACACACACGCAGGTTGAGGTTATATACTGTATATACTGCTGCAAAACTTACATGTAAAACCCGCAGTTATGCGTCACGCAAATATGAGACTAATTACAGGTGTGGTCTGATTAGACACTGGGTCTTGCCACAAGAGGGAGTAAAAGTGCTCTATGAAAAGGCTCTCATCGGCTACTTTTGATAGTGTACCTCTTGGTCAGAAATGTTTGACTGCTAGACATGCCTCTATGATTAATTTGCCCACAGCTGGACCTGTTCATCCCTCACACTCATAGTTTGCCAAAGTTGGCATCCTAGGTGGTGTGTCATGACACAAGATGATGTTTTTCAACCCCTAGCTTCTCTATCTCTTCCCACAAGTAAAACTGACTGGTGAAGTTCAGACTACAAGGTACAGAAAACAGGTTTCTCATTCACCACATAACTGCAAACAAAGGCAACAGACTGTCAGTGACAGAACATGCAATGGGAAATGTGACAATGAATTTCCATAAGTTATGCATCTGGAAATGGTCTGAGCAGAGACAGGCATGTTTAGTGAAGGTGCCAAACATGTCTGG
The DNA here is from genome assembly GCA_034780255.1 of Parotocinclus maculicauda. NCBI lineage: Eukaryota > Metazoa > Chordata > Actinopteri > Siluriformes > Loricariidae > Parotocinclus > Parotocinclus maculicauda. The sequence continues at coordinate 9,865 of JAUZSU010159005.1, forward strand.
ATGATGGTTAACAAAACTTTGGGAGCTTTAGTGCTTGTTGTACATCTAAATAAAACATATACAACTTAATCTTTTTGTTATTGTTTGGAAAATATACAATTAGAATTTTAATTGTGTATATGTAACGGAGTTAAAAAATTTATAAATGGTGTATAATTCATAAATATCCAAAATATTTAAAAAATATTATACTCTGTTTACATATTGTGTTTCAAAAAATGTTTATATTTTTGTTTATCTGTTACCCATTGTTATTATTATTTTGGGTGATTTTGCAACCTACTTCATACAGCTGAGGGTTTTGAACGTTTTTGACCGTTCAACCATAATTAATGCTTACCATAATATTGAAGAGCACGCTTGTGCTGAGGAAACCTCAGCTGTCGAAAACGTGTACAACTTAAAATTGCTATCTGTGTACAGGTACACCAGATAATAAAGAACCCATAAACCACCTTTTGAGTTGTCTCCATATGTTTTGCCTGGACTGACCACTACGGCCGTTACACAAGTGTAGCATGGTTGTAAATCCATCACATATATACAATAAAGATGTCACAAAAAAACACATTTACAGCACCTAGTGCAAAACGTAGAATGGCAATGTCACTGATAATGATAATACAGTAAAAATTGGATGTTATTCTATTTAACAAAGCAAGAAATTTGGCTTTATTTGTACTATAAAGTATGCATTGTTGAAGTTCAGTTTAGATATAAAAATGGCCAAAAGGAAACAGGAACAACATAACGCTTCTATTGATTGGTGACTTCAGAAAATATGTCTACACAGTAAATAGCAAATTGGATTTAACCAGGATAGAAAAGGTGGATGGATCAAACACACAACTCTACAACAACATCAAAATATTAGAGTTCAAAGTTTGAGAAGCAAGTGCAATTGGCTGATTCATTAGGTAGTGAACACCAAGTACCAGGAACTGGGTTTCTGTTAAATGTTTCACAAATGTCAAATACATTACATAAAAATTAAATGTAAAAAAAATGTCAGCCACCTTTCTGTGAAAATCCATAACCTTGCATTAGACACAAATCGTTTTTGTGGTAATGGTTGAAACTTCTTAAGAGCAGTTCATTATTGTAAAAATGCAATGCGCCATTAGCCACAATATAAAATGTTTTGATATGATCTACAAATATACTTTTTTAATTTATTAAAATTAAGTCCATCATTCTTTGTACCTTCAGGGCTGAACATCACTAGTCAATTTTACTTGTGGGAAGAGATAGAGCTATGGGTTGAAAGAGGTAAACTTGTGTTTTGACACATTTCTCCCTTAACTGGCATTACATTTCTCTGTTGCCTGAGGAACATTGCAGATTTGATGATGCCCTGACCCAGATGTCTGACTATAGCCATGTGGACCTTCTGAAAGTCATTGGGTCTTTATATCTGCCCATTTATTTCATACGAGAAACAAGACCTACCTGTTTGCTTACTGTCTAAAATTTCTCAGAGCTTGACATGTGCAATCAATGCTATTTGTTCCTTTGTGTGTATTTTGTGTGTATTTTCTATGAATAGTGTAGTGTTATGTTTACATGTACAGTTTAATAATGCTGTTTCATTAGCTACTCATCCTAGTATTGGAGATATATTCTCATCTAAATAAATGTAAAGAAATAGTTAAACACTGCAATGTCATTTTTGTGTGAATTTTTAGTTACTAAATATTTTCATCGCTGCTGTATTAGGGAGTCATATGGCATGGAGTTGGTATATAAGGAATTACATAACCTCTGGAATAAACAAAAAATGGCAAAATATTTTCAATATTGATAATATGTTGGGGAAATAGGCCTTATATTAGGCATGTACAAATATAAAAATTACAGTTTTCTGAAAGATCTGAAGTAAAGTGATTAGTTAGGTTAATTACTACTACTACTTATCAACTACTTTTTAATCAACTAAGTTAATTAATTACAGTTGTCCAGATAATGGCAGAAAATTGTATGTGCATTTATATAACACTGTGAACATTTAACATTTGAAAACATTATCATAACAGTAAAAAGAGCTACAAAAGATAGAACGAAAATATTATCAGACGTTTTAGTCTGAATGTGTATATGGCATGAATTATTTACTGCTAATAAAGTCCTTCTTGAGGAATTGTATGCATTTTGACTAAAACTTATTCTTAATATTTCTTAATAAATATCAAAACAAATAAATATAAAATCTATAAGTATTTCACAGAAAAAAAAAAATTAATTCCATTTTGATTATCAAATTAAAAGCTTGTACCTTACTTACAGTTCAGTGTTAGACAGAGGAAGACTATAAGATCAGCTTTATGTGTCATTGCGACTTCCAGAATGCTCACACCAGTAGTAAGGTGTGTTCTTAAAGGTTCAGATTGACTCTGTGATGATATTTTCTTTGTGACGATAGCTCACATGAGATATGTTGAGTAGGATAGAACTGAAGGAAATGAAATTGCAAAAACATAACATAACCCCTACCATCATGTTTATATTAACACACACACACACACACACACACACACACACACACACACACACACACACACACAAACAAACAAAATATAAATATAATTATAAATATATATATATATACAAAAAAAATCTATACTTCAAAATTAAATATTCCATAATAAAATATTATGTTATGTTATATTATATGTAAATATTGTTATTATATTATATTATAATTATATATGAAATATATGTCTTACGATAAATTAATGAATATATATAAACCGCTTTTAATAGGACAGTAATTACAGGTGACTGATATAACAAATATATTGACCACCAGAGGGTGCTCTCACACTTGTATTGGCCATGTCAACAAGTACGGGCACTACCAGCTCTTCACAAAACTTTGTGTTTAGTGATTTGATCATTTTATTGGTGATTTCTGCAAAGGTTTATAATTTCCTTTCACAATTAGATACGCAAGTCATTAACTGAGGTGTAAAATAATTGTAGTCATTGATCACCAATAGAAAACTATCAGCAAACTGCTACAGAGGGGTCTTCAGTTTCACCTACAAAGATGTAGATTGTCTATAAATGTGCCTGCAAGTTTTAGTTACAACCAGACAAAAAATATAAGCTTTTATTTAATCTGGAGCCTAATAAATCCAAGACAGAGCATACTAGACTAGAAAAAAAACAAGCAAGAAATTTAAATACTAGTCTAGCAGTTTTCGGATATGGATTTCAGGTTGTGCAATGCTCCCAAGACCTTTGAAAGACTTGCAAGTTCTGGTTTGGTGATCCATGGAACAATTATCATGGATCATGGATTTGGATGACCTGTGGGTTCATACTTTGTCTATTGAGAATGCCTTTCAAGTCTTGAGTGCCATCTGCTGCAGATTAAAGCGAGTTTCTTGGGGCATGTCACAAATGGGGAAGGTAGGTCCACAGAGCCAACCAAGGTTGACACAGTTTGGGAGTGACCCATGCCGGTCAACTTTGGGCAGTTGTGTAGCTTTTGGTTTTGCTCTCATGAAGGTTCACTGCCAGCAAAGGTGCTGATGCAGCAGATGATCAGAAGCAAGAGAGCAATGACAGTGGATTTTTGTGCACAGCTCCAGTGTTGGACATTGGATGGAAACCTAAGTGGTCAGATGTGACACCACACAGTCAAGCTATTGAGGTGAAGGTCTCACAGTGGGACCTCTGGTGGGAGGAACTTCAAGTGTGTGGTGACACGGGGGGAGAGGTGATGCAGGCATACTGTCTGTGTTAATGCTGGTGGCGGCAGTAGAAACAGGCATAGTGCAGTACATAATCCCCTAAAATCACAACTGATGTACCTGGTAGTCCTGCTGCTTGACCTTTAGCTCCAGTATCTTAATCTCTGCTACATCTCCTGATCCTAAAGTTCAGGTTGCAATACTTTTTTGGTGAAGGACATTAAACCTACAAATTGAAAATCAATATGTGATGGATAGCAAAACAGCATTTATCAAACTGCTCTAATGAGGAGGTATGTACAGCGCATCCGGAAAGTATTCACAGCGCTTCGATTTTTCCACATTTTGTTACGTTACAGCCTTATTCCAAATTGTATTAAATTAATCTCTTTCCTTAAAATTCTACACA
>JAUZSU010159016.1:0-13967 GCA_034780255.1 Parotocinclus maculicauda
TCTTCATCCCTTTTTAGTTGTTCTATATTATTTCCCCATTATTATTATACGACGTGGGATATGATTATCCTGCATATGTGGGTCCTAAAATAAAAACTACCACAACTCGTAACAGTTTTGAAGGTAGCTTATGTTGTTTTGAAAGCTTAATGTACTTTTCTGCATCAATGCTGCCTCACAGCCCTAAAATGCAGGAGTGGATGTATAAAACATGAAATATCAGGAAATATCATCATCAATGTTCATATTGTCTGCAAATAAATACAAGTCTGCCTTTTCATAATGTACCAATTACTACCTAGTTTAGGACTGAAAGAGAAAATCAATAGTTCAGTAGCTTTATTGTTTTTTACACTAAATGTACATAATTTCCGTTGGCATTTTCTGCTTAATTTAGTGTAGGTTTGTGGTAGACAGGGCTATACTGGCAGCATAGTGTACAAGGTAGAGAGACTCTACCGGTGTGAGGGGCTAACCGTTCAACAGTGGCACCTATTTTTATATTACAGATTATTTACAAATTAACAGTTAAATATTAGGCCAATTCTTAAACCGAAACATTTTTACTAGAATATTATTATGGTCATTTGTTTGCTCCAGTCACTGAAGCTTCGTGTGGGGATTGAATATTTTCAGTGTACCACAGGAAAATATATTTTTGGATAGTCTGCAGGATAAATAAGTGTTTGAACTTTTATATTTTTCCCACATGGTCTGCTAAGTAAACTAAACACATTTTGTAAAGGTTATTCAGAATCATAATCAAAATCAGAAATACTTTATTGATCCCAGAGGGAAATTCTGCTTGTTACAATTACGCTCTTACACAAATAACCAACATTCTAATAATTAAATAAAGATGAATTAGGAGAATTTAATAAATACATATAATTTGTTATACCTTTTTTTGCTTTCTATTTATTATTCTATTCTATTATTGTTTTTTCTAAAAAAAATAAATAAAAAAAAAAAGCATCATACAATTAATTGTATTTGAATTCATATTTATTTATTGATATTGCTTATAGGGCAGCACGGTGGTACACTTGTTAGCGCTGCCGCCTCACAGCTCCATGTTTCCTGGTTTAATTCTGACCCTGGGCTCTGCTTGAATGGAGTTTACAGTATACACATTTACACAAGTAAAGAGTGAATAGTGCCTACATTAAAAAAAACAGGTACATGCTCCACAAAGTTTGTTATACAGATTCGTGGTCCCACACGATTATCATCAGTAACTGCAGCACTTAATTTTTTTAAATTGTTTTTTAGAGTAAGTGCAGCACTTTGGCACCCACCACTGGCCATATATAACATACAAATGTAAATATATAATGCTCACAAAAGTTTTAGGTTAGTTTAATTTCATTTGAGCAATACATATTCAAATGTATATGTAGAATAATGTGGTTGAGTAGCAAAGAAGCAATTCAGAGGTAAACTGAGAAACTAAAGAAATAAAAATATTTGAACAGTAAACAATGGCCATTTATTTCCGGACTTATTCCTCTTCCTGAGCAAATTGTAATACATGTTTGCATGCATGCTATGTTTGTAGTTACAGGATAAGCTTGCCATAAAGGAGAAGGAGCTGGAAACAATACGATTGGACAGTCAGTTTCTGGAAGAAAAGCTGGAGGCTCACGCATGTGAGAAAGCTGCAGGTATGATAATCAATAAAGGGAAAGTATTTTGAATGAGTTTTTAACATTGTCAAATAAAGGAAGCGTGAAAGTGTCCGCCGTCCAAACGTGCACAGCTTTTATAAATAGAACTAACAACACAGATGACTTTGCATTTCAGGTTCTGTCTTTGTGTTAATGTAACATCAGACCTTTACTATTTCAAACATCACATTTGTTGTACATAAGCACAACCTTCAGATCAAGAGCAAATGTGTCTACATCAATGCTAAATGTTTAAATTTAATATTATAATTTGTCTGTCTTTTCTTTTTTTTAACCAGTTAGTACCTTATGCCACTTTGTTCTATATGTATTGTGTCATCTTTTAATTATCACACAGTTAGGCATCCAGTTTGTCATGTAATAATGATATGAGCGTGCATGTACCGTATTTGCTGTTCTCATTTTCATATGAGTTTCATTGCTCAGAAAGGCAGTGTATAAAGAGCAAATTGTACCTGAGAAATGCATTATCGATTTTCTCACTGAACTTTAGCATGGCTTCACTGGAGACTGACTGTTTATCTTTATGCCACTACACAGAAAGGAACTGCATAGGTCTAAACGTTTGGAATCACAAAGAGGTTTTGGTTTTTTTATTAAATTGATTTATTACACACATGCTATCATTTATAACCAATGCATTGACAATACTATAATGCATTTTTGTTTCATATTTAACTCACATCTTCACTGGCACATCTCAGAGACGCAGCTGGATTGTAGGGAAATATTCTCTAACCAATACAGTGAAGCTCATCCCATTAGAGATATCTGGGGTTCTACTCTTATCCAGCCATCCAGTATCTAATATGCCCTTTTACCCATTGTAACCATTTCTGTTTATTTACTAGTTACAAATGTGGCTTCTTTAAATGTAAAGTTTAATTGGCATGCAAGCCAAGTAAGGACTGGTAATGTTTTATTCTCAAACTACTGAGAAGTCAAATCTTTTTTTTTTTTTTTTTTTAATTCCATTTTTTTTTTTTTTTTACAACAGCAGTGAATATCTTTGTATGCAATTTTTAGTTTCTTGACATAGCTTGTTCTTCATTCATTGTTCTTAAGTCTGAAAAACAGATATTGGTAGATGTTATTGGATAGCTGGTTTGTTTTGGTCATTTTAGATCCAGAACTATTCTGAGAGTTACACATCTTTACATATCTTTATTATTTGTTTTTACGAACATGACAAGCATCAACTTTGTAACAAATGTGAATTTATTGCCTCCAATACCCTTGTATGATGCCTGCTAAAAATGCATTTTGTAAATAATAAATTAGTAACTTTTTAAGCATTTATGGGTTTCTGATGTTTGAAATAAGACTTGATTATTATTATTTTTTTTTTGCTGATGTCATTAACATTTATTTTTAGTTTGTTCAATTATGATGTATTTGGTTATATAGAATACATGGTTAGTGGCTAGGACTAATGTTTTATTAAATTCCTAGCATTCTTATTACTTTTTTGTTTGAGTCCTGTTTTCTTTAGAGGCCAACCGGTCGAACATGGTACACTGACCGTGAGATCTGGCGTGCATGTAATATGTAATTGCTTCCTCTCCCTATAAAGTGATAGTGAACCGGAGTCTGATGCTGAATTTTCCATATAGAATGGCACTTCTAGATGTGACTGCAGGGTACAGCAGAGCTGCTGTTTTTATTACTTCAGGCACACGTGTCAAACCTGAGTGAAGGCAGCCATCTCAAAATGAGGCTCACTTATAGTTATTAATACCTTTGCCACAGTGTTTCAGTAGCAATAACCTCTTTCCCAAGGAGCTTAGCCTTGTTATTGTGCAGCTGGAACGCTGGTTTTGGCAATACAAGTGTAATAACCAAAGCTCGCTCTCTCTCTCTCTCTCGCTCTCTCTCTCATGTGCTTTAACTTTTTTTTTTTTTTAACCTCACTCTTTTTGTGTTTTCTTTCTATTGCTCTCTCTTGTCATCTAGTTCTAGTGGAAGAAATTTATAAAGCTCAGAGGGAGAGGGACCAGGCTGTGATGGCCAGACTGCGGCTAGCTAATGAGGAGAGGGATGAGGCTCTTCTTCGCGCTAAGAAACTTCAAGAGGCGGCATTGGAGTATGTTCCTGTATTTGTTGATTTGCAAAGCCCATTTAGCACTTCCCTGATCATAAGTTTAAAGAAATAAGACCTGTAGAATGGCATAAAAATGTCTATGTGAGAATCCCATCACATTTTTTTTAAAGTCAGCAGCTAGTACTTAAAACGCTTGTTGCTGGCTTTAGTAGGTGACTCAGTTGTATGATGTTCTAACACGTTTTTAATGACACATTGTTTCCACCTTTTAACATTTATGAAATCTGTGTGCCTACACATTAGCAAAACGACGTGTTGATACGGGTTTATAAGCAATTTAGAATTTAGGCATATTACACATGCATGCTGTACTTTGAGCCCTGTTCAGTTAAGTATGTGTACAGTTCTGAGCTAATGCAGTGTTTCCACAGGTTTATATACCACAATGTTCATCGGTTTCCTTGACACTTGTTCCAGACCCATTCAGATTTGTAGTAGGTGTATAATGGGTATAAGATTTGAGAAGTAAAAAACAAAAGGATTTAGTGATTTACCTGCCACTTATCCCAGTTATTAATATCTTGTAATATTAGACTTGCATACATTTATTGCAGAGTATTAATATCTTGTAATATTAGACTTGCATACATTTATTGCAGAGTATTAAAGTTTTTAAAAGTTAAAGAGGGGTTCTTGAAGCTGATGTGAACTGCTAAAACTTTCCCTTAAATCTCATATTTCAATCAAACCAGTCAAAACATTTTAGGCCTTTTCTGTGAGGACTTTTGCGCCTTGTGGACTGCACGCAGGTTGTGGGTTTACTTGTCAGCACTATGGGAGGCTGCTTTGTTCCTGCTGTTTCAGGACAAGCTGGATGAATGGACAGGCAGAGAGAAGGGTGAGGAGAGAAAAATCCAATATCGACTGGTTTGGAAATATATCAGTGGGGTGTGACATTTCATAAGAGTCCCCTCGCCCTAGTGCAGGGTTGTCAGTCAAAAGTTGCAGCGCATAGGAAATCAATCAAGTCCTTCAGCTCAGCGTATATTTACCGTTAACACCCTGCCTCAGCTGCCCTAATTAATGTGATCTGTTCCAGTTTGTTTAGTTTGCTGATAATGCTGGTGCCAGTAGTTATAGGGTGAAAAGCAGTTCTTAAGTAGTTGAACTATTTAAAGATTAAATCCGTGTTTAGTACCTGCGAGGAATAGCAGCCAATATAATACTTGAGGAGTAATTGCAATTTTACTTTAGGGAATATATCTTAATGCATCAAATTCTGTGCTTTTCCCATTAATATTCCCAGTGAGTGGCACCTCATACATACATAATTCCATTTTTAAAGATGGTTTTAAAAACATTGTGTTGAACCTTATTAAATATTTTACTCACTCTCATGTTTTAATGATGCTTACCCAAGTCACTCAACTGAGCTGCAGTAATTGAGAGGCATGAAATGCATTTTCTGCCATTCCAGCGAATGCCAGCTCACTTCAGAATCTAATTATAAAAACACATCCTTCTCTTAGTTGAATTGCAGTTCATACCCATATCAGCCTGCCTCCTGAAATGGTAGTTGATAGTCAAGCACATAGAATCCCATTATCTTCTGGAATCATTGAAACGGCATTGGGGGAGTATGTTCTAAAACCTTATTTTCTGAGGTCACATCCAGGTCTGTGTGTGAATGAGTATGTACCTTTATAATGGGAGGTGATCCATGTAATACCTTGGTAAATGAGATGAAGTTGTTTTCTGCCAGCGAGTGTCTGGAATAATCAGATTCACTCTCAAAATAAAGGCACAGCTGACCAGTGGGATTGCTGCAGTTTATCAGGTAATTTAGCAGCCTCAGAGGGTAGACAGATCTCGAGGCATGTTTACATACATAAACATCTCATAATGCTTCAGTACCTAGTAGCAAGAAGTGTATATGCTGCACATAACATGATTCAAGGCCTAGAAGTTTCTGGATGTATCTGAAATCCCTTAAAAAAATTACAATATTTCTGTTCTATTGAGTCTTCCTATGAGACCATTTTTACTTATTTGCATGTTCTACATTGCACTTTGTTATCAAGTACCATGTACCATATATGGCACTGTTACTAATTACTGTTACTAATAATTTCACGCAGTGGTATTCCCTATTGGCAGTGACCTCTTTCTACCACACTGCGAAAATTGATCAGGAAAGGTTTGAGTAACATGCATTACTCGAGGTGTTGACTTGCCCCGCAAACTTTCTTGGATCTGAGTACAGTAGAGTATCTGTGAAATGTACTGGACAAAAGTCTGATCCATGGAGGAACCACTTCAAAAGCTAGAGGAATTAAAGGGCCTACTGCCAATATCTTTGGGACAGCTACCACAGGACACCTTCAAAGGTCTTGTGGAGTCCATGCCCTGATGGGTGAGCTTTGGTAGCATGAAGGGGGCATACACAGTATTGCACAGGTTGTTTTAATGTGTGTGTGTGTATATAATACATATTAATCACTTCTAATTCATTAACTGGTTTAATGGAGTTGCAGTGTTGTAGTTATAAGATTGGTGCGCTTAAGCATGTACACCAAACAAATAACACTTTTCTAACGAGTGATTTTAAAGTAGCTCAAGCAATGGCAATGCTATTTGATTACAGTTTTTACTTTTAATTTCAACTTTTGTTTCAGCATGGTCTAAACTATCATCTGACCTTTTACACGTATGAAAACTTTGTCCCAGTAGTCAATATAGAGTAGTAAACATTAATATCTTAACAATTCACTGAGAGTTCTGAGCAGAAAGAGCATTATTTAGGAATAATAGTAAGGGCTGGTGACACTTTTAATATGCTGGAATGTCTGCACCAAAAACCAACAGAACGAATTTACTGGCTTTAGAAAGTGATCTCATTTTGCGAAGTGCAGGAAAGGAAACTAATGGAAGCTCACTACATTTCATTTCTGTCTTTCTCCCATCCCGTCTCCCCCTCCTCCTTCCCTTCCTCCCTCTTCTCCAGGCTAGAGAATATTAACCCAGAAGAAAGTGACACGGTAAGCCCTTTGGAGAATTTTATGTGGTCTTACAATTTTTCTGTGTATTATTTTAGGAAGATTATGTTATATATGAAAGTGACCACAGAAAACAAAGGATTGTGAAGGCTGTTTAAGAATGAATATCAAGTAGGTGTAACTCCTCTTTAAATTTAGACATAACACCCCGTTTACCAATAATTATATGATAAATAATACAATTGATAGCAAAATATATCAGCAAGATCTTTCCTTTCTTTTTACCTAGGAAAAATATTTGGCATAATAGCTGCATCCTGTTTTTTGTCCTCATTTGTTTAAATGAATGTTGCATATTAGGAGCTGGAGGAGCTGCTGAACCGGGTGAGCAGTGCAGATTCTGCCTGGAGTATAGAGCGCAATGGCATAGCCATCATTGAGCGCATTCAGAGGATTAGGGACCGCCGAGCCAAGATTACCTGTGAGGAAATGAAAGCAGTCAAAGTGGAAAGAGACAATGCCTTAAACAAGGTAAGAACCAGTGCCAGTCACTACATCAAAATTACACAGCAGCTCGCATGACTTCTCACACAGTTGTCTGTACCAAGCCAGAAATCTATAAAAGACCAAATTTAGACCTGACACACTTTTATAAATATTGACTGTCCGTCATTCCTCCAGCATTTAACCTCTCTTTTATTAAACCACATACATATGTTTATTCTCTGATCTGGCCCTGATTCAAGAATCAACACACAAACTACCTAATTCCCTTGTAGACCTGCACAATCTCAAATATTTGATACCATTCCTAGACATACATTTCAATAAAATGAAAACAAACAAGTAGGTAGACAAATATTGACATGCAGATATTTTGCTTCATGCAGAGTTCAAGTGTAGGACAGCATACTTGTTCTCAATTCTCGTTTGATAAATCCTGGTCACATAACACAATGTCACGTTAACATCAGTTTGCTGTTGGAGTAGTCGGTGCCATCTGATTTGGTGTTGTATTGGATTGGTCAATGAATAGTTCAAAGGCGCAGCTTCAGAACTCAAATATGGACTTTTTGTATGACAATGAAAAGGATTTATCAACTTTTTTTTTTCCCAAGCTATTATAGCTGTGTGGTTATTGAAGTCGGAGATTATTGGTTAAGATATGCAACAGAGTTTTCAAACAGCAAAACATGTGTTGGCGCTGTCAAATTGCGACAACCCCTCAAAGTAGAATTCCTAAATGTAGTTGGAATTCATCTGTGTAGGTGGTCACAGACTGGGGTCGAAACTGTTTTCCGCCGTTCTGATATTTCTGGCTCTCGATTTGCGCGAATATTTATTATTGTGGTCTTTTCTGCAGTATTCCCTGTGGGCTACCTGCCTGAATCCTTTCTGGTTCTGCCCATCAGGACAGAAAGGCAGGCATAAGACATGTGGAGAAGAAAGGCAACACAACAGACCGGGTGTATGCTGAACAAATGCTCCTACATGAAACGCTTGCTGTGCAGCTGCTGCATCTTTACTGCAGAAAAGCTAGCTTCGTAAATCCGCTCACCTGTAATGGAATCTGGCATATGCTTGATTATGGAGTCTGGCACATTAGAAAATTCTGTAGTTTAATTAGTTGAACTTTACATAGTTTAGTCTATCGGCAGTGTTTTTGATCAAACTATTTCTCCAGTCACGTGCTTCAGGTAGTCAGCATTTCTCCCTGATGCGGCATATGTGAGCATTTCCCTCCTCCTAATCACCAATCAGAATCTATCTCACATTGTAAATATAACCATTAGAATAGTTGTGTTTTCACACATTGTCTTTATGCAGAGTGAACTTTCTGATTGCCTTTCCTTTAACAAGTATACAAACCTTATATATTCCTTTAATTTCTCTGGATTCCTGACCTAATAAATGAAGACTGAAGTGTTGTCATTCTCTCCATCACAGACGCTTCAGCAGGTGTACCCTGTTTAACCCCACCCAAATCTTTCCAACTCATTACTGCGATCCCCCACCTCATCAGAAATGCCTGTGAAATAGCGCCCTGATTTTTCAGCAAGGCTAAAAAAAACATCTATAGGGCAATTTCAGAAGTATGTTGCAAACGCTTGCCTAATCCCTCTGAGGCATAGATGGGTCCCCTCTCTATCCTTAAGGATTTCTCCCTCCCCTGCCGCTTCTCCCATCCCTCTCTTCATCTCGCAGGGATTAGCTGCCGGCGGCAGGCAGAGGACCGCCACATCCCTGTGGCCTGGTGGAATATGAAAAGCTGGATAAGTATTGGGAGAAATAAATCTTTCTCTCCCTTTCCTCTTCTCCTTGAAGTGAATGCGCAGAATAAGATCTGCTTCGTTATGTGCGAGGGACTGATGCGCTTATTGAATTTCTTCTGATATTGATAGTGCCAATGTTAAAGAGAGGGAATGAAATTGCCTCTCTAGATGGTTAAGACCTCCCTGATTTTTGTTGAGATCTTACTCGATGGATTCCTCATCTCACTGAGCATGTTTTGTGTGGATTTAACCTCTCTGTACTTAGGAAGGACTCGGATACTAAATATCGATACTGGACAAAAACGCTGGCTCAGATTTCATATACCTCTTTGAGCCAGTTACATTTCATATAGTTGACTGACAAGACAAAGATTGCCTTTGTGAACACACCGGCTGTCACTGTTTAGATTTATTGCAAAGAACTGGCTTAGTTTTTGAACAATTCTCAGAGGTTTGATTATAGGTACTGGAATGTGCTGATTAATGTCCATCTGATCAACGTCTGTTTGTTTTAATATCCGAGGTCTTAAAAATTACAATTAATTATAGTTTGAAAGAAAAATCTGTCTTTTAATTGTGGACATTGGGGTCGTAAACAGCTCATCGCATTGATAACCAAGCAGCACTGCGAATCCACAAGCAGAGGCAGGCACTACCTTACCCATTGTGTGCATATTGTGCGTTAGCTTGTCTGTTGATGTATTTACAAACTTTTTGGTCATCATTTCTCATGTTTGTTTGTATGACATTCTGCTACTTACTTATATTTGTAACTACCTGTAAATGGCATTCCTAAGTGTATGTACCTGTCCTATTATAAGTAGTACTCCTTTGCCCTCCTTACTAGCTGTATATTATATATAATGTATAGCTATATAAACTGGTTAATATTTATTTATTTCTTCTCTGTTCCATTAGACTGATTTATCATGTTGTTTTTAATTCTGTCTGTGTTTTTTTGTTTTGGGTCACACAAGTACCAGGTCCGTCATCCCATCCTATTTAAGTTTGATGGTTTTTATCTAGATAGCGTCGTAGCGGGCGTTACTGCATTTTTGTTAATTTATTGTGAATTTCCATGAATTACAAAAGGTTTAGAGTAATGCTTCGGACACGATGGCATTAGGGATTCTGTGTAGATGGTAGTGTTCCAATTGTGTTTTCAGAGGTAACCCTGATGCATTTGCATATTGTTTTTACTGTTTTCTTTGCTTTTCTTATAAAAAAAATCTTTATAGTTACATTACACAAGCTTGTAAAAAGACTGTGGTAATATTTAGTCAACGGCCCTTTTTTTTCAACACTCTGTTTCACATGCACTTTATACCATATATACCTGTGAAAATTTGTAAACATTGAAAAAATGGGATTGGTCCCTAATTGCTTAATTACATACAAATTCAGATTTAATAGTAATTTATGGTGTTGAATTAAAGAACCACACTAGGTTAATGTTTGTTTGTACGCCCCATTTTCCTCTTGACTGTGGCTAGTTCAGGTCTCTAACGGCATTACGGTCCTTTGCATCAGAACAGAGGTGCATTTTGATTTAACTACAGACAAAAACCTAAAAAAACCCATATGTTGTCTGAGAACTATAACTCAGGCTGACACTAAAGAGGAGCTGTGTGTTATATCTGGCCTGCAGTGATATTATTTCAGTCTGCAGAGGAAAGGGCTTGGAGTGAGCTTGGAGGGTGAGGAGCATATTTGTATGGACGCTGGGCTTTGCGGATGTTGAGACACTGGAACGTGTCAGGCCATGAGAAAGGTTTACATTCCTAGTTAGTGTCCTTCGGTTTTGGAATGTGCACATGGAGTAGAGCACATATGGACTGGTCTGAAACAACCCAGCTTACAATAATACTCGGCGAGAGACCGTCGTATTGTATTGTTTACACTCTGTCGCTCAGCCTGTCAGTACTGCCTTCTATACTACAGCTCTGTAGGAACAGTGTGGCTGAATAGACTGGAGTTTTATGGAGAAGGTCCCACTGTTTCTACGTTATTGTCATTACTTAACTTTAGCTGCTCCTCAAAACTTTCCCTAAGATATGGGGAGAACCATCTAAAGTTTATTTTAATTTATGTTACACCACAGATGAATGTTTCTCTCTCTCTCTCTCTCTCTCTCTCTCGCAGGATTGTTATACCAGGGATGTATGCTTTACAATAAATATAATAACCACAAAGTTTGAAAGGTAGTATCCTACAGAGATTTCACCTTCAGTAGAACAGCTTGGATACACACTGCTACATGTTCTAACCTAGTCTGCAAGCCACACTGTAAATATTAGTTCAACTCTGTGTTAAATAATAGAGTTAAATTTGTGTACAGGGTGCTTGTGTTTTGCTCCAAAAACAAACAGTGTTTAAATAAATGACCAGATTCAGTATTCACATCCATGTACAATAATGCAATGAGGTGGAGTTTGAAGAATCACTTACATTTTCTTTTGTCAATATATGTATGCATGGGTTGGTGATCATGCCTGAAAGGAGCATCAAAGTGAGTAAATGGAAGCTACATCATCAGATGTTGAGAGGGCTATGCTTGTATTCCTCTCTCTGAAAGCTGCTTTCATCACCAGGTGAATTTGTGCTGTGATGTATTCAGAGTGCTTCCTGTCTGACTGTCTCAATCTGCCTTTCTGCAGTGTAAACGCCTGGAGCAAAAGCTCTTTAACTACAGAGAACCGGGCCAGACCAGCAGCTCCTGTCACACGCCAACGTCAAGCGATCAGGAACGGGTGCACTTGGTAAAAATGCAAACAGATGTGGCCTTTGTATGATGGGGATTTGTTATGACAAATCCGACACAAGTTTTTATTTATCTTAAACTCAGGAGTTTAATATTAACTGTATATGTCACAACGAAGCTTAGTGGTTCCCAAAGAGGGACACCCCTCTGGGGGGGATCTATAGCCAGAGGGAGGGACAAATGAATGCTCTTACACAGTAAAAATGTAAGCTACATGAGGCATATCACTTGTAATAATTAGATTATAAAGGTGATTTGTCACACTTCTTATTTACAAAAGGAGGTGCTACAGAAAAACATAGGGAGCCACTGGCTACCTTAAATATGCTTAAGACACTTCTGGTCATGACCAGGGTATTTCATCCCTATAGAGTCACTCCTACCACGTGACTCTTTGCGTAACTGCCAAGTTCCTTAATTAGCACAGTCGCTAACCTGGGGAAAAACTGAAATGAAAAATTCACAGTATGGTTTCTGCTGAATGCCTATTATTGGGTTCCACTTGTAAAGTAAAAAATTCAAAGTCAGACCATCGTAGATGCACAGTGTTATGCAAGTACTTGCAATCCCCATGTCAAATATGTCTTATTGATTTTGATGAAAATAACAAACTTGATTTTGGCTTTTTTTTTAATCACATTTAGTAGGTTAGAGTTGTGGCATCTATCCTTAAAGAACGCAGGGAACAGATGTAGGCATGTTTTGAAGAAGCCGCCAGTCCATCGCAGGGCTGGTTAGGGGTTGCTTTTGCAATGCAGAGGGATAAATCCTGATCTCCCCTTTTTTTTAGACGCAGACAATTGTTTGCATGTTTTCCGCCCTGCCTGAAGGCACCACCATGGTTTGAAATCAGATTTCTGCGGTGGTGGGCTATCAAATATATATGATATCGATGGACTTTATTTCATGTGCAGTCTACTTGACTGTTTAGTTCCTGAAAACATGAATTGTGCAGGTATAATGGCCCAGTCAGGTTCAGGTGTAGTGTCAGTGGTACTTTTGGATTTTTTTTTTTTTATTACTGTTTGATTAATAACATTCTGATTGCAGATTCTGGTAATGTGATAAAATCTTAATTTAAATTAACTTAATTTAATTTAAATTAATCAAATCAAAAGCTAAGCATGTGTGGAACATGTTTTTATTACCGTGATAGGTGTCCAAAGTCATAAAGTGATGGTTTTGCACATGAGCGGAATAGGTCCATGGAAAAAGTTGCAGAGGTTTTCATGACTACTTTTCTTCAAATGATAACCAGCAGTTTTCCGTTTGGATAGAAATTTCATTTGAATTAAACAGGTTAATTCTACCAAGTGATATTGAAAATCAGGCATAGATCCTATATAAAGATCACATTTAAAAAAATGCAGAAAACCGGGCAATAAGACCTCACGCAAACAGGCTGTGTGCGTATTACCAATGCAATATTAAACAGGAAAATAACATTGCCTAATCAAAGCAAGTTATTGAGAAATAGTAGTTTAATTTCTTCAAAGTGCATATATGTGTAATTTCCAGCTCTATCTGTTTAGTGCCTCACCTATCCTTGACCTTACTGCATGTCACTGGTAACAGCAGAACATTTTTGCTTATCTGTGTAATCCATCATGTGGGCATTGCTTATTTTAGGTAGCCTATTTCTCTTTTTCAGCACAGTGGAGTCTGTCAGGTTAGAGAGACAAAAAAATACATTTTTAAACCTTTACCTTTATTTCTTTCTCAGAATCACTGAGACAGGTCAGTTCTTTCTGATAATTTTAAAGTTTTATAATTGTCATACTGATTATTATTATACAACCACGCATTTGTGTTATAAGTACATTAAAAAACACACTAGCCACACAGCACTATTCAAACATCATTATGCTCGAACACCACAAGATTTGTCATTAACAATAGTATATTAGAGCATATATCATATATTGTCAAAACGTCAAACTTTGATTTGGCGCAGCGTAATACTCTTTCACTGATCTTTATTCAAGTCTTTGTGAACTATAGCGCATTTTATTTTCACCCTGTTCTCCTTCCAAAATCTTCCTGATCTTCCTGATCAAGATTTTTAATGACTGTAGAGGGGATGAATTTGGGATCCCAATGAAGCTGCCAGATACTGCAATTGCTCAAGTGTATGAGGAGGTCACAGTAACTACATGCCACTGCAAACTATTAAATTGCATTTACATTTACATTTACATTTACGGTATT
>JAUZSU010159027.1:0-13967 GCA_034780255.1 Parotocinclus maculicauda
TATATATGTGTGTGTGTGTGTTTTGGATAAATAGCAGTAAGGCAAATATCAACCTCGCCCTGGAAAAAACACCCAAAAAAACATAACTTGTAAACTGCTACATTCATTTATTTTTAGTTCTGATTTAGTCACTTGATTTTACCTTGCTACCCTGAAACATTTGTTGTCAGGAAGGATCTGTTGTAGGAAGGACAGTGATGGATATAAACCTATTATGCAAATTAACATATAAAAAGCTTGCATTTTCTAATCCACCTGCGGTACTTTACCCAAGCCTCTATTATTGTTAAAAATGTGTCTCCAGCCAAAGCATTTGGGCATACAATTAGTGATAGTGAATAATATATTAATGTAGCTCATCTGTTGCTGTGAACAATCTGTAAGGTCCACATTAACCTGTTTATCAATGGAAACAGAAAACTATAGAAACATATTATTTAAATGATGGACCATTCTTACCCTTGACACTGACATGGTGGTAGCATAGTACAGGTATGCAACATTTAACGTTCACATTACGCTCTGTGAAACAGGACGTTGACCAAAATGGATGTTGACCATACAAAGTGGCTTAGTCTATTTAGGCTACTGTACTGTAAATACACTGAGAGTTTTCAAATGATACAAAAATGCATCATAGATACAGCTGAACACACGAGTTTTCTAACAGAACATTGCCCAGAGCCTCATACTCTCTCCACCGACTTGTCTTACGCCCATAGTTATATATACACTTTTCCAGGTGAATGTTGCATGTTTTGCCATTTTCTATGTGATGTAAAATATTTGTTGGAACATTTGGAGTTAGCATAGTGGACCAGACATAGCCTTTTTTGTCCTTGTATGTTAGTGAGCCTTGTGCACCCAAATGGGGGTTTGTGTCTCTTTGGACTACTGTCGGTAGGTACTCATCATTGCTGACTTGAAGCACTTTACAAAAGTTCGGCTATGCTCTGACCCAGTCTTTAGGCCATAATGGTTTTGTCTCTATTGGAGTGGCTCTGGTCTTCGCTCCTGCTATTTTTCTCTCGCATCCAAGCACTACAATCAACTACAACAACAACTACAGGACTCAACTGTATGCTTGCAGTCCAATATATCCCAGACATGCACAGCTGTAATAAGATAATCGATGTTAACTAATTTGTGGGTGGTTATAATGTTTTTGCTCATTGCTCAATGTGATTCTAATATGATAGAATGAGGCATGGCAATATCTGTGGGATTTCTTGTCAATTCTGGGTTACTGGCCTTTGTTATTGCATTAAATCCATCCATCCATTATCTTCCACTTAATCTACATGGGCTAGCTGGTGCCTACTCTGAAACTCTGGGCGCAAGAGCAGGAACAACCCTAGACGGGGTACCAATCTATAGTAGGGCATACACATACAGTCACACACTAAGGGCCACTTTAGAGACACCAATCAACCTAACACTCATGTCTTTGGACTGTGGGAGGAAACCGGAGTACGTGGAGTAAACCCACGCAGACACAGGGAGGACATGCAGACTCCACACAGAAAGTACCCAAGCCGCTCCATCCTGGGACTAACCCCGCCAAGCCACCGTGCTGCCTCTATTGTATTAAGTATTTATATTTGTTTTTTAAGTGTACATAATACCATTTGCCTTTATTCGTACATTTCAAAATATAACGTTTTACTTACTGCATTCTCAAATTAGAGAATCAGATCAGTTCAGCTCAGCTTAGCTTTAGTAAAAGACATTCAAAAACCTCAAGTGCCTGATTAACCTCAAGTGTCTGAATCGTAATTGATGAGAAACCAGAACAGTCAGAAGGTCTTTTATCAGCCTTATCTGCACATTTCTGAATCAACTGTGATTGGCTGCTTTAACAGCCTGTAGGCAAATTAGTTCATTCAAGTCAAATTAAGTCAGGTAGAATTTATTATTATTCCTGTCATAAAAGCCAGATTTAACATTAAGAACAAAATGTCATTCCTCCAGAAACACTTTGTTACAGTTAACATAGTCAGACAATATGAGACTAATGCGACCCATACATTAAAAAGCTCCTTTTAAAAAACTTTAGGAAAATGCTTTTAAACAACTAGTCCAAAGTCCAAAACCTTCTTAGCTCTAGAGAAATTCACAAAAATCTTAGTAAGACTATTTTGCAAAGACTGTGGATCTTGTGGTCACTGTTTGCAAGACTGCAACTAAATTTGTTTTGAAATTATTTCACTTCATGCACCCTGGCCTGATTTAACAAGAAGGAATACTGTAAAACTGGAGAAGAAACAGAATCAGCTTTTGCCCACAGCTGCCCTTTTGTGTGCAGTGATTTGTTCAGAAATTTAGCCACCAAGAAAAAGATGAAGCAGATAAAAAATAATATGGGTTAGCAGAAAGTGTAAACACTTTTGGTGCTTTTATTTATTTACTCGAAGAATTTGTTTTGGAAAAGGCAATTGACAGGACCGGCTTTAAAGGACTGCGCCGGATGTCAGTGAGGGAAGTGTCATTTTTCTACCTGCCAGAGAGGTACCTGTTCTCACTGTTTTGCAAGACTCTAGTGAGTTTATTCCAGCATTGGAGATTGGTCTGGAACAGTGAAACTGAAGAGCCATAGATGGTGTTAGGAGATGTGGTGGTTTTTGGTGGGGCCCAAGTATGCGGGATAGACGGAATCCCATGACGTATAATAATAATGGGGAAATAATATAGAAAAACTAAAAGGGGATTAAGAGCGGAGCCGAAGGCTCCTGAACACAAAAAAAACAAAACGATGAAATGGTGCGCCGCTTGTGTTGCGTCCCGCCTGTGACCAACGTGATAATTTATATTTGGATAAACTGAGCTCTGTATTCATTTATTCATAGTGGTAAAATCCCTACCATGTTTTTGGCATCTTTAAAACCTTTAATGTTGTAGCTTAATAAAGTGACTCATGAGACTTGCTCTCACTCTCTGTATCTTTGCTTGTCTTTCACTCAATTGCTGACTCTGGCCCTTAGAGTGTTGTGTTTTCACAACTACAGAAAAAAGTATTTATAAGGAAGTATTTTAAACAGAAAATGGCCATGCGTTTTTCTGTCGCGCCACAGAGTTCGCATATCCCACAGCTCCTGTGTTCTCTGTTACAGTTTCCTGTTTCCTTGTGATATAAAATAATGCCATTATAAAATAATAAATGTGTAACACACATGTAAAATCCCTTTGTCATCCATCAACGTAGGTACAACAAAAGAGCTGTCAGTTCAAATAAGCCAGAAAGATTAATAAATGGTGATAAAAAGTAGTAGTCAGATAAAAAGAATGCCCATGGCGATAATAACAAGTATGAAATGCTTAGAAAAGATGAAGATTCTCTGGCAAAGGGAGGCGTGAGCACACTGTCTTATAACATTAAAACCACTTGGATAATATTGTGTAGGTCCAATCTTGCCACCAAAACATATTTGACCCAAAACAAATCATGGACTTGGCAAGATCTCTGTAGATGTCCTGTACATCAGGACAGGGCACCAAGACGTTGGCAGTAGATGCTTTATGTCCTGTAAGTTGCAAGGTGGGTTGTCCATGGGTTGGACCAGGTCATCGCACAGATGCTCGATTGGGTTGTGATTTAGGGAATTAAGGCCAAACCACCACCAAACGTAACCAAATATCACAATGTTCAGGGATGTGTCAAAGTAACATCCACATAAACGTCAAAACCCAAGGTTATTGAGTAGAATATGTACCAAAGCATAACATTGTCATTGTTATTCATTTGTCAATACTTTTAATGTTAAGGCCAAATATCTGAGACTGCTAGTGAAAATTCTTGAATGTTTGAATTTTTTTCAAAATTAATATTGTTTTCATTTCAAACCATTAAATCAGCATTAAAATAGTTTATTAATAAATTGTTTATAAACAATGTACCTACTTTGTTGTACTTAACAGTATACACTAGTGGTATGGACAGCACAAGTTTGTACCTAATCTGATGTTATCCTGGCATAATATCCCCATTTTTTAAAGGGCATCTTGAGATGTTACCAAGTGCTTGTGTTTGTCTTTCCCTACAAGAGCTCAAATAAAGTTAAAGCATTTCCACTTGACCCGCACTGTGTACAGTCGAGGCCATGAGTTTTTAAGTTTGCTGTATCAGTTTTAATGGTGCCAATTTGTATTAACTTCAGATTGTGAAGAGTGATGAGATGAATTGCGATTAATAGCAAAGTTATTCCCTGCCATGAAAATGACCTAATCACAAAAATTCCTGCTTTCTAACCCTACAAAATGTAACATCATTTCAGTGATGATCTTGTTAGCTTGTGAGAAAAGGTTAAAAAGGACAAGACAGCTAATATCACAGCTGATTAGAAGAGCAGACTGGTTGCGTTTTTAATTTTTCTTCTGTTAAGCATGGCATTGCATCAAAAGGGTTTCACCGGCAAGGACATTGCTGCTTGTAAGATAGCACCGGTTCAGTTGAAGTGCAAGAGGCTTCCGGGTGCGCAAGAAAGTCAAGCAAATGCGTGTGTGTGCATCTGAACCCACAGTGAGACAATGGCTTTTGGAGGATGGCTTGGTGTCAAGACGGGCAGCAAGGGCAGCATTTTTCTCCAAGAAAATCATTAAGGACAGATTGACATTCTGCAGGAAGTATAAGGATTGGACTGCAGAAGACTGGGGTGGTTATTTTTTGGTGAACAAAATTTTGGAATTTTGGATCCATTGCCAGAAAACTTTGCCGGATCTCAGTCCCATTGAGAACCTCCTCAAACGGAGGGCGGACAAACAAAAACCCAGAAACTGTGATCAACTCCAAGCACTGATTAGGCAAGAATCATTCAAGATTTTGCCCATAAGTTGATATTCAGCATGCTAAGGTGAATTTCAGAAAAGTTTAAGAATGAAAGTTTTGAAGAAAGCAAAGTTCTTTTCAGAGACCTAAAACATCGTTCAGCATTTAGTCTTCGTCTCATCAGACCAGAGAATCTTATTTCTTATAGTCTGGGAGTCTTTCATGTGTTTTTTGGCAAACTCTATGCAGGCTTTCAGCTCTGTCGGGCCACTCTGCCATAAAGCCCTGACTGGTGGAGGGCTGCAGTGATAGTTGACTTTGTGGAACTTTCTCTCATCCCCCTACTGAGCCACAGTGATATTTGGGTTCTTCTTTACCTCTCTCACCAAGGCTCTTCTCCCACGATTGCTCAGTTTGACTGGGCGGCCAGATCTGGTCGTCCCAAACTTTTTCCATTTTCAGGATTATGGAGGCCACTGTGCTCTTAGGAACCTTGAGTGCTGCAGAATGTTTTAGTAACCTTGGCCAGATCTGTTCCTTGCCATAAGTCTGTCTCTAAACTCATCCTTCATCTTCTTGATTCTCATTTGCATTTACATGCACTGTGAGCTGTGAGGTCTTATATAGACATGTGTGTGCCTTTCCTAATCAAGTCCAATAAGTTCAATAAAATACACTTGGACTCCAATGAAGGATTAGAACCATCTCAAGAAGTATAAGAAGAAATTGACAGCTTGTGAGTTAAATATGAGTGACACAGCAAAGGGTCTGAATACTTATGACCATGTGATATTTCAGTTTTTCCTTTTTTAATAAATTTACAAAAATTTCTACGTCTTTTTGTCTGTCAAGATGGGACGATGAGTGTACATTAATGAGAAATAAAATGAACTTTTTCGATTTTTTTAGGCGCCTATGAAACAAAGAGTGAAAAAATTAAAGGGGTCTAAATACTTTCCGTACCCACTGTATATCCCAGTTTGCTACAGAAATTCTTATTCATGCTTCCATTCGATTACTGCAGCTTTCTTCTTGCGGCCATTAGCTTTTGATTACTTAATAAACTTTAAATAGTTAGTCTTTACACTCGCAGCCGGTGATGCACTAGTTTTCCGAAATCCACTGGCTTCCTATAAAATTTACCATTTAGTTCAAAATCCTTCTGCTCATATGCAAAGCTCTCAATAATCTTTCTCTTTCCAACCCCTATTACCTGCTTTAACCCTACAATTGTTTGCACAATCTTCAACAGCTTAGGCTGCTCCTCCTTCTCCATACTTGCTCAATGTCTTTGGAACCTTTACAAATTCAATAGACCGAATCTTTGTCTGCATTTAACCTAACCTTAAAGTGTACCCAAGTGCCCTCTATGAGGTATGAACTATACTCTCACTGGCCACTTCAAGTTTTAAGATTCTATAAGATACTGGAAACATTCCATTCATATGAAGTCATTTGATATGAAATCTTCACACTGATGCAAATTTCTCGTTCCAACAAATCCCAAGGGTGCTCTATGGGATTGAGATTTGCTGACTGTGGAGACCATTTAACTAAACTGTATTCATTTATATGTTCAAAAAACAATTTGAGATGATTTGAGCTTTGTGACGGGGTGTGTTATCCTTTTGGAAGTATAAGTAGTAGGAGATGGTACACTGTGATCATAAAGGGATGTATATGGTCAGCAACAATACTCAGGTAGGCTTTGGCCTTTTAACAGTTTTTAATTGTTATTGAAGGGTCAAAAGTGTGCCAGCATCGTGGAAAATATCTTTCACATTGTTAAATCACCATTGTTGGCCTATAGCATTGATACAAGGCAGGATGGATCTTTTTTTTTTCTGTTGTCCAACTTTGGTGCGCCTGTCCAAATTGTGGCCTCAGTTGCCTGTTCTTAGCTGACAGGAGTGGTCTTGGTGGGATCTTCTGCTGCAATAGCCCATCTGCTTCAAGGTTCAATGTGTTGTGCATTCAGAGATTTATTCCGGCGTACCTTAGTGGTAATGAGTGGTTATTTTGAGTTACTGTTGCCTTTATATCAACTTGAAAAAGTGTGGTCAATCTCCTCTGACCTCTGGCATGAATAAGATGGCTGTGTATGGAAGAGATAAGCAGTTTCTGAAATACTCAGACCACCCCTAACCTGCTACATGATCAGCTATTTGACCCAGGAATTACATTTAACTGAAATTCTACACTTGCTGTGCATTGTGGTGTAATCCACCAAATGTGGATGATGTTCTAAATGGTTTCTCCAAACACGTAAATTAATTGTAACATAGATTTATTTTCTTAAGTAGTATGGCAGTATTTAGCACTGAAAAACATTCAGTGAGCGAGCAAAGTTTTAACATGAGTACACATGACGAACGAGATACTTCCACATATTAGATATGTGGAGCCATAACTAATCTGCAGGTGACAGGAAGACAAGCCAATCAGAAAGGAGAAATAATGGAAATGGTCTTCCACTACTTGACTGTTTGCCAATCAATGTACATTCAGATGCAGTTGCTAGGTTCACCTGTATAATGACATCTGACTGCAGATATTTTTAAATTCTGTGGTGCCTTTAAATTGTGTCTTGTGCTTCTTTTTGGAATAAACCAGCATTATTTTTCCATATAGGTTAATATTTTGTAAGTCTGTGATAATGGCGCACATTCTACAAACACATTCTACAAAAAGCTTAAGAATGCCCTTAAAACCAGATTACTGTTGCTAGTTAATTTATTTTTTTGCATGTTACATTATAAAATTTCTTATAGAAACACTTCTCACACTTTGGGTCTCCCTCTCTCACTGCGTCCTGTCTAAAATTGCTTTGATCCTCCCAGTGTGTTGTTTTAATGCCTTGCTTTCCAGCAGCTCTTAATTTCAGTTATTTGCTGACACAGAGATTTGCAGAGGAACTCCATTTTGAGAAGCTCCCCTCTCTTATTACTGTTCTTTACTTTCCTTACTTCTCATTGATTTGCCTTACTCAATGAAATGCACATGGTGAGTAAAACTGAAGCCATGTGACAACAGCATGGATTTATGGGGATGTAGGAACTCATTTGCTGATGAAGCTTTGATTAGAAATGCATGTCGGTAAAGCCAGCCTGTTAATGGTCAATTCTGAACCATCTGAGAGCTGCAGCAAGCACTGAGCAAGCTAATGGCATCAAATAGACTAAATAATAACACAGACATCATGTTTTACAATACATCACTTTAATAAATGCTGTTGCTTCTGAGGAAGAAATGTTAAGTTTATGCATCATAAAAAGAAAGCTGTAAAAGGACCAAAAGTGAGACACACCTCTGCAGCACTTACTCACTAAGCACTTTATTAGGAACTCTTTCACACAATTATCTAACCAACCAATTATGTGGTAGCAGTGCAATTTTTAAGTGATACAGATATGGGCCAGCAACTTCAGATAATGAGGGGAACAAAGTGTAAAATTGGTGGTTCCAGGCTGATTTATTGAAGTACTGTAACTGCTTACAGCAGTATTCAGCACCAACCCAGCCCCCATCACCACCAGCACCAACACCAATGCATAAAAATTTGTGCGCTCCCTCCCAAAACAGAGACAGACACTGCTCTCATGTTAGTCTGTTTTTAAGATTTTTAACATTGAACACACTTGTCTCTGTTACATTTTTAAAAACACTTTTGAACACAAATTAAATATGCTTTTGGAAACTTTTTGCTCACCCCTACTTTAGTGGGAACAAAGATTGTGTGTCTTTGAAGCGTAAAGCCTTGGGTACACAACATGACTTTTGAAGTTCTAGCAGACTATAAACAGACTTTCTGACTAAGTTTCACTGATTTTAATGGCTAATGAGAAAAAATGTCCATAACACACTACGCAACTTAAACCAGCTGCTGAACCGAACCAAACCAAGCACGTCCTAATACACGAGTAACGCCTCGAGCTACCTAGGAAGGATGGAGGTGCAGCCCCTTTCCCACACGCGCACCCAATTATAGCAATAACTGTTATAATATTGGAATGCAATGTAATAAAGCACATATAGCTATAGTAGTTGTTTTGTTTTTTTTTTTGTTTTGTTTTTTTAGATTTGACTTTTTGTCCCACACACAAAAATAGTTGTAGTAGTAGTCTGGTAAATTTAACCTACCTGGCTGGTTTAAGGCTTCAGGAAGCTTTTTATCTTTGCAGCTGTGGTAGTTCTTTGAACTTACATTTTACTTTACATTTTAACCTGTGCTCTTGACACAACTCAGTTAACTTGTCCTCCATTGTAAACGACCATTGCACACATGAAGAACACATTTGAGTACAAAAAATATAATGTGCCCCACACTTTAAAAAAACACTGCTCTAGACTTTACTCAGAATGCTGCAATATGCAATGTGACAATCATGTGAAAAGATAGACCTAGACAATTAAAGGTAACAGAAAAGGCCAGTCTGACAGAAGGAGGGACAATTTGCACTGCATGAACAGAAGAACTACTGTGGTCACGGAAAGCATTTACTTACTTACATTACTGAGCATACATGAAGACACAGGATAAATCTGGTGATGTTTTTGGTCATATTTATGCAGAAATATTGAACATTTTAATTGCATTGCAAAATTCCAAGCATCACTACAGTTGTGGCCAAAAGTCTTGAGAATGGCACGACTTTTGGTTTTCACAAAGCTTTCTGCTTCAGTTTTTAGGACCTTTTGTCAGATGATTATATGGTATACTAAAGTACAACTATAAGCATTTCATACATGTAAAAAACTTTTTCTTGACAAATGCATCCAGTTTAAGCAAGATTTAAAAATATTTTTTTTACAGTGTTTACCCTTCTTTAAGACATCTGCATGATCGCAACTCATTCTTGCCTAATCAGTGCTGTGCTTGAAGTTGATTAGAGTTTCTGGGTTTTTGTTTGTCCTCCCTTTTTTGAGTATGGCTCACATGTTCTTAATTAAGCTTTGTAGAGTTTTCTGGCCATGGCCCCAAAATTTCAATGTTTGTTCACTGAGCCACTTGGTTATCGCTTTTGCCTTGTGACATGCTGCTTCATCATGCTGGAAAAAGCATTGTTCATCTCCAAATTGCTCCTAGATCACTGGGAGAAGTTGCTGTTTGACGATGTTTTACCACTCTGTATTCATAGCAGTATTCTTAAGCAAACTTTTGAGCGAACCCACTCTCCTGGATGAGAACATGTGTATGATATCACTGTTGGCATGATACAGGACTTATGGTAGCTCTCACCTTTTCTTCTATTGAAAATCATTTTTTCACATGTCCCAGTCTCAAGGGGGCTTCATTAAAGAAAATAATTTTACAACAGTCCTTTGCAGTCCAATCCCTATACTTCATGCAAAATGTCAGTGTGCCATTGATGGAATTGATGGATTTTTGAATGGATTTTTTGTTGAAGAAAAGTGGCTTCTTTGCTGTCCTTCTTGACACCAAGCCATCCTCCAAAAACCTTTATCTCACTGAGTTCACATGCACTCACACCTGCCCTCTGCACTAGTGGTGACCAGATCTTGTAGCTGTATCATCTTAAGAAGATGGTCCTGCCACTTGCTTGACTTTCTTGGGTGTCCTGAATCCTTCTTCACTGGATTCACAATTGAACCACTCTCTCTATAAGGTCACAAATTACCACAAATTACCACCATAGAAACTAATGCAGGAAATTGTGAAAACCAAAATGTATACCATTCTCAGAACATTTGACGATAGCTTTATATCATGCTAATAACTTTGATAGAATGTGGGGTTTTAAGCTGATGTCAGGGTGGCATAGTTTCTTGATGGGTAGCCCCGCTGCCCCACAGCAAGGAGTTAAGGCCAGACTTTTTTATTGCTTGTTTCACGGATCCGCCAACGATCATATTTGAATAATACAAAAAAAAAAAAAAAAAAAAAAATTGTGGTATTTCTCAGATCCGCCGTAGCACCAATGGGGGAAAAAAAAATAAATAAAAAAAATATATATATATATATTTTTTTTTTCTTTTCCGCCCTCCGGTGGAGAGCCAACGGTAATCTGTTCATTTAATTTTTTCCCAAATTTACTTCAATTTAATTTTAGGTTAAATACACTTTATTTTTATTTCTTCCTCCTTCCTTGTATTGATTCCACCTAGTCCTCGAGAAATTGAAAAGTGCTGAAAAATAATGATTTTTTTAAATATTTTTTTCCTCCCTCCTCAGTAGATTCTTAAGTAGGGACATCCGAGGAACAAGCAATTTAAAAAGTCTGGCCTAACAGATTCAGTACCGGGGTGGACCAGCCTGGATCCGCTCTGTGTGGAGTTTGCAAGTCCTCCCTGTGTCTGTGTGGGTTTAGTCTGGGTTTTCTCCCACAGTTCACACCCCCAGGTTAATTTATTACACTAAATTGGCATTGAGTGTACATATGTGACTAGCCTTGTGCATAGATGTAAGCTTATGTGTCTCGCTGAAATGGCCACTCATTCTGATAGCGGCGTTAAATAAACCAAATAAATAAACAAACAAAGCTGATGATGCTTTGATTAGAATGCATGACTATAAATCCAGCCAACTCATAGTTAAAACCTGTTAGTTTTAATTAAACAAATAACTATTGGTCTTTTTTTTTATAATGAAGGCCATTAGTATGCCCGCATAATGTGTGTGTGTGTGTGTGTGCGCGTGTGTGGATGGCCGTATTTTGACCAATATATTTGTTACCCCAAAGCAAATAGATACTATTTGCTATACTATAGATACTATAGGTTCTAAAAATCTAAAACCTGTTCTTGTTGTCAGGAATAAAATCACTAATCAGCTGCTGTTTGAATGGCTGAAACGGTCAGGGGGGCTAGAATATGCCCCAGTGCTATCTTTTAGCCATCTAAATGTTGGAAGAGGTGCAGGTGGTGTTCGGCAGTGCCAACTCTGAGCACTTCTGGGTTGGCTGAAGTCCTGAAGGGGTGAGGTGAAGCCTGGGTGACCCAAATCCTCAGTTTTACATCTCACATGTACTGACCTAAACAAAGACTAGAAGTTTGAAAAGTTGGTACACATTAATTAAAATGTTTGGTCCGAAATTAATGTCAGTCCGTCACCCTCCTTTATGTCACTTCTTCTTTGTGTTGGCATCTTCACAGAGTGGGGTGCGTCAGAGGCTTACAGAGCGCTCTATATTTGGAAGAGGTGTCAAGCCTTGCTGTATCTTATTTTCCTCACGTTTACTTGTGACTTACATCAGTCTCACCTCATATTTTTTTGGCATAGATAATAAAGCACATTTGCAATTTTTTAAATAATTATTTTTCAAGTGACGCTTGATTTCCTTTGTTCATGTGTGTGTATGTGTGCAATGGTGGGTGTGACTGATAGAGATGGATTTGATAAGGGAGGGAACTCAGCAGGCTTTCCAATCTGTTCTGTCTGGTCCATCTGAAGCCTAACTCATGCTAGCCAGCATGATGCTGTCACGTAAAAGGCAGATGGGAGGGCAAATAAGGAAAATGTGATCTGTTCCTTCCTTTTAAATCCAGAAATAATTAACCATTTTATGGAAAATGCTTTGTGTAGCGCACTCTCTCTGTTTAAATTGGCAATCACACACTTCTGATTGTCCCACTTTCTGTGAAGTGTTCGTTGAAGTGGCCTCTCTGCTCTTAATATAAGCTCATTCTGCTCCCTTAGAAGGAGGCATAGGCTCTGCTCCAGTTA
Organism: Parotocinclus maculicauda; assembly: GCA_034780255.1. Lineage (NCBI taxonomy): Eukaryota > Metazoa > Chordata > Actinopteri > Siluriformes > Loricariidae > Parotocinclus > Parotocinclus maculicauda. The sequence goes on from JAUZSU010159027.1 coordinate 12,447, forward strand.
AAGCTAATTCATTGAGGCATTACACACACTCATCTCTCTCTCTGGCACACACACCAGATATGGGCTCATTAGGCAATGTTGTCATGCCAGCAATGCAATAAACAGCCTAAAGATATGTATAGATGCTATATAATGTAAATTTTCAAGTAATAACACATTGTGGGTTGAATGACTGTACCCTCTGATAGCTTTTCATGTACCTAACCATTCAAATTGAACCATTTACGTGGATTTTAATACCAGTGCCAATAATAAAAATGCAAGCTTTACAAATTGACCCACAAATAAATTTACATTTATCTAATAGGAAATTATATTCACTTAGTTTGGGAGGCAGTGGCATGTTATAATTTAACATTTGTTCAAACGCAAGTGGTGAGTCAGAAGCATTTACAAAAGGCAGTATTATACGTGCCTTTAATGCCATGCAGCTTTCAGCAAACAGAAAATAAATCAAAATAATAATGTGCTGAGCACAGCTTTTTTCTCAATCTCCACTGCCTCAGCTGTACCGTGGAATTGCAAAGTATACATTGTTTAGTAGACACTAAACAGTAAAGTTAACTTCTGTGTTTTAGAACCCAATAAATCCTGAGCAATGTTTGATATACTTTGTCTCTCTGCTGAAGTCATTAGCAAGCCTTTGAAATAATCAATCACTAATATTTTACATTTTATGGATAAGTAGGTAACAAGGTGTGTTTTATAGTTCATCACAATTATGATGTGTTGCACATAAGTGGCGTGTCTGCCTATCATTTTCATAGTCAAGTCCAGCATCTTTCTTATTTTGAGGAATAAATGTTTCATATCAGAATCCAACTAAAACACAGAACAGATAAACAATTTTTTTTAATGCAGTGCTCCTTACATGCACTTTTTATAAATTGCAAACACTCTGAACTTGAAATGGTTCTTATTTTGGTCAATTTAATTTCATTTTTTAGTGAACATCCATTTTAAAATCAGACCTACAACTCATTCCATAAAGTTGGGATTTCAGATTAATTATTTAGATAAATTCATTAAAAATACTGAATAATGATGTGACTTTAAACAGGTGATTCCCATAGGTCATTATAAGCATGATTTGGTACAAAATAAGCATCCAGGAAAAGCTGAATCTTTGATGAGCAAATGTGGCCAGAGGATCTCCAGTTTGTCAACAAATGCATGCGAAAATTACTGAGATCTTTAAAAGAAATGTTCCTCAGAGAAAGACTGGAACGGATTTCCATATTTCACTTTTCACTTTTTCCAGTGTGTCTCGTTTGCATTGCCTTGTTGATCAATGCTTGGATGTATGAAGCGGATTCCAAAAAAGTTGGGACACTAAACAAATTGTAAATAAAAACTGAATGCAATGATGTTGAGATGGCAAATGTCAATATTGTATTCGTAATAGAACATAGATGACAGATCAAAAGTTTAATCTGAGTAAATATAACATTTTAAAGAAAAAATATGTTGCTTCAAAATTTCACAGTGTCAACAAATCCCAAAAAAGTTGGGACAAGTAGC
>JAUZSU010159038.1:0-13966 GCA_034780255.1 Parotocinclus maculicauda
ATGTATATATGTATATATAATGAGACCAGGCTTAATGTAACCTTGTGTATAAATTGTGTAAAACCTTGTGTGTGTGTTGCTGAAATGGCCACTGATGCTGATAACGGCATTAATTAAATCAAATTAAACAAAGCACACATGCATGGCATGTCTTGTAGTTCTGCGCAGTAATCCAGAACAAAATAGACTTTTTACCCCCGTAATGTTAGACACATGCCCAGTAAGGTGGGTCTGATGACGCCCCTGATTTGTAGTGTCTGAAACGTCACTGCTGAAAAGGAGGGGCGTGTGAGTGTGCAGCTGCATATTGGGTAAGAATTTGACCAGCTAAGGCTCATGTTAGACGCTTAAGCATAGGAAGAGTTTTTTCCTTTATTCGTTTACTTCAGAGACCAGGTGCATGTTGCACCTGCAATAGAATGTCTGTCTTGGGTTAATTGGAGAGCATTATCCCCACTAATGAATATTCCGTTCTTGGCTCAATGCAGTACATTACTGCAATCCAGCAAAGACCACGATAGACAGACTTTCAGTGCTCTCTCTCAACCCTCCTTGAGTGCATTATCACAAGTGCCTATTATTGATTGCCTGAATAATCATAAATTGCTTCCTGTTTGTGTGTATGGATTCGTGCGAGGAAGCAGCTGATGGATGGTTGCACTTCATATTTGCGCACGTCCTCTTGCGCTTGCGTAGCGTGCCTTTTAATTGGAGTTCAAAATATTGGGAGAAGGAAAAAAAAACCATACTGGTGTAGGGAGGAATTGTTGCCATTTCTTAATGGCTTCCAGCTTGTATTGACTCACTGTGTACACTCCTTTATTACACTTATTAGCATTATGCCTTATTGCCAGTCTTGTTTAACTTGTATGCAGAGGTTTGCAAACATTTGTCTTTGCTGATAAAATGCAAAAGCCTGTTTGCAGGGGGAAGTTTGTCAGCAGTGTGATTAATCACTTTTAGCGAAATACAGCAGATGTTGATGAGAATTGTAACGGTGCTTGATATTATGAATGACATCACCCATCTCGGCCATAAACAATTTTATGTTTACTGCTGTATTACAAGGTCAAAAGGTTCTGTGGTATCTCTGGTTTATGGCTCCTGCTTACATGTGCAAACAGATGCAAAAACACGTGCAGCGTTTACAACCCCAAACCAGAAAAAGTTGGGACGGTAAGAAAAATGCTAATTTAGCAAAAAGAATTGACAAAATGCAGTGTTCCTTGGATTTATTAGACTTTTATTAACTTGCAAACAGTATGAGCAGAGGACATTTCATGTTCTGTCTGCATTTCATTTCTTAATAAACATCCATTCCTGCAGTTCAGTTCTCCAACACATTTAAAAAAAATTCAACTAGTAATGATTGAAAGAAACCACGTAATGATGTGATTTGAAAGAGCTGATTAGAATTATAATTTAGTTCAAAAGCAGAATTCAGGAAAGGTGGAGTCTTTGACGAGCAAAGATGACCAGATGATCTCTAGTTTGTCAACAATTGAAATCTTTAAAAACAATGTCCCTCAAAGAAACACTGAAATGTGTTTCCATATTTATACTCAAGACCACTTGTTTTGTGTTGACTTCTTAAGAAATGCATGGACGTCCCTGGAAAAGATGTGAGTTAATCTTGTACGTGTTAATGCTGCTCTAAAAACTCAATGCACTTTTCTGCATTAATGCTGCCAACACAGAACTAAAACTGACCATTTTCAAAGGCACTGACACAACCCCATAACATGATAGACCCTTTCTTTTGGACTTGTTTGCTGATGGATAGTCCTTTTCATCTTTGGTCTGGAGCACACAGTATCCATTCTTCAAATGCTTTTGGCTCAGAGGTATCTAGGATGGACAATCACACAGCAGAACGTGTACTGTGGTCAGATGAATCAGTACTCCAGGTCTTTTTTGGGAAAAAATTGCCCCTGTGTGTTCCGGACAAAAGGCGATTAGGAACATGTCAAAATGCATGCATGGTGCACTGTGTTTTTCTTATGTTTGCATTTTCCACACCGTCTTGACGTTTTCTGATTTAGGGTTATACAACTGTACGTGACCAGGATTAAGCTGATAAGAAAGTGAATGAATACATTTTTAAAACCGCCTTCTTACTTCAGCTTTCATAAATCTGCTTATTCATTTATATTGTCTATCTGGTTATTTACCTTTTTTTATTTAGGCAATTTTACTGAAAATCCTAATGAGCTAGGTTTATACTTTAAGGATCACAACTGGCGAGAGAGTGCATGCACCAACAATGACACAGTTGCTAGTGGTTTTGCCTGTCTTAACGATTTTACTGGCGATCTTACAAAACAGGTAAACCTCTACAGGCATTTATATGATCAATTGAAATATTATATGATATTTGTAAAGCTTTGCCTAAGTATTATTTTTGTATTAAGTAGTGTACTGGAGTGTTTAAAAGAATAACACTCTGCACTAAACTTCTCAAAAAAATGGTGAAATAGCAGTTCGACTAACACGCAGTGGCAGTGTTTAAATCAGTCGATGATGAATATTGTCAGGTTAAATATCATGATATACTGCGTTACTGAATGTCTAGTTCTGAGTGATTTAGCAGCATTTATTAAAGATCCAAAGAATCCAAATTGTGTCTGAAAATGGTGTTTTTATTCAGTTTTGTTTGTTAGATAAAGGTGTCATTGCTCTGATTGTTGCAAATGATTCAGGTAGTTGTTGTACAAACCATTATGTACTCTGTACTCTGCTGTTGCCCTTAATTAAAAAAACTCTGGTTTAAAAAAAAAAAAAAAGACTTCTATTTGAGTAAACAATATGAGCCAAATTTAAACTTTTACTTAAGTGTTTTAATCAGATTAGTGGTACTTTTTTTTAAGAACTTAAGGCAAACTTCTGCCTCCTCTGTAAACAAAGAAGTACATCTTACTATTGACCCGGACTATTGACCCAACGCTGTTGTCCCCCTGTTAAGCATTTTAGCCAGCCCCTTAACCCTCAATACATTTGGACTGTACAAATGTACAATAATAGATAACGGTGGATAACGGTGTCTGCCAAATGTTGTAAATGTAAACTGAGCTACTGGGAAATAAATAAAACCTTAAAATTCCGGTAAGAAAGTGCTGAGACGATACCACATTTACCCCTAGTGAGAACATGGCCCTGTGAGAGCAGGGATGAGTAACATTCAGCATGACTTAACGTTTCACATTTTAATAAGGGCATTGCTATTATTCCAGTGTCATGAATTATTAAAAGCTAGCCTTCGAGGTGGGGCAATTCGTGATTGACAAATTAATCAGACGTAACCATGAGAAAGTACTGTGTCTCCCTGATGGGCAGACAAATGCCTGCTGAATGATGTAATGATGGATGAGGTGATGCAGAGGCTGCTCATTCTCACTGCACTTGTGCTTTTATACAGAGCTCTTGTGCTACCCCCCAATACACCCACACTTCCTATGATCCTAAAAGGCAGTTCAAGCCCTGTTTGAACGAGTGACAGGTACACTGACGACAGTTTATTGGCCCGTCAGTCACAAATGTAAGTGCGCCCGCTCATACAAGTGTGTCTGGGTCTGTTTGTGGGACAGGAAATTACTGTTTCTGCAAATTATAGTTTCTGCAAGTCATACGGTTGATTTACAAATTTTGAATCAGCCTCCCGTACTTAATGTTTAGTCATGGCAGCTTAAGACCTGTAAACACGACTGTTTAAACAAACCAGGCTTGGAAACCCCCACCCCTTCCCCTTTAGATTAGATTAGATTTAACTTTGTCATTACATGTGCACAACTACAATGTTAGCAAAAATGAGTGTGTTCACATGCACTTAATAATCTGATCTGATTTCTACAGTTATCTGAGTGTTCAATGTCATACATGCAGCATACACTTGTACACAAATCTGATAAAGAGAGTTGGATTTTATCTCCATAACCAGATTCCTCAGGGATCCACAGTACGAGTTCACTCCGTTTTCTCAGTCTGCACATGCACGCAAGCGTAACACAAGAAAGTAAGAAGGGTGTTAGGTCTGCTTATTCTGAGAAAGAGATTGTCTCCATAAATGCCGTTGTTGTTTTATCTCACGGGACCTGGCAACCCTGGAATTAAACGCAGCACCTGCTAAACGACAATTAAACACTTTGTGACTCAAGTGTAGTATGTGCTCGAGAAAATGAAGAATTCACCATTTACTATTAATGTTAACGTCACATCTCAGAATCAAATATGGTTGCCAGGTCCACTCATTCTAAAAGATTTTCGGCCTGTTTGCTTGCTTCTCTTGGTTGAGCTGGCTCCAGGTTGACCCTGAAATTAATTTGCAGCATCTGCGAAACAGCTAATATAGTATATGCTCACATCTTTCTGTGAGATCATTGGCTGGTTGCAAAGTAGAAATCCGATTAATATCGGATTAATTAGTGCATACAAATGCACTTAGTAAATTTTATACATTTTATTCATTTTCTCGCGCATTTGTTGACATACTAGTGCTGCTTTTGGACTTTTCTCCTGTTAACGTATCCGGTTACTATCACATTATTATTTCATTTTTTAAGCCACCTAGCCCTAATTTGCTCCTGGGAATGTGGGTGTTTATTAAGAAATTAAATGATGTTGATCAAAAATATCTTAAGTTCATGCTGTCTGCAATGAAATAACAACATAATTGTAGTGTAATTGTTTCTTTTCTATGAATATCAGAGTGTTTTATGGGGTTGTAATATTTGAGCCAGATGCTGTAGTTTGCCTGCACCACTCCCCTGTAGTTATTGCCTCTGGACAAAGACAGCAACCAGCAGACCTGCTGTGGATATTTTGGCAGGAGTCATATATTGCCAAGTAGACCCTGTTTGGGGTATACTGGCTGCTGCTTCAGAGTTCCATCCTATTTAACCAGATGATAATGAGCCACAGAGGCAGGCTGTTCAGCGATGGGTGGGATCTGTAGCAGCTCTGTAAAGGGAGAGAAAGCACTATAGAAATGGTTGGTTAGGTTAATTGCCATTTCCAAATTGTTTTTAATTAAGCCATGTGCTGGTATTATAGCGTGTAAGAAAGGAATGTTTGTAAATCTTCACCTTTTGTTCTCCTATCTCTCAATTAGTAAGCTAGATTTCTAATGTAGATGTTCTAGACGTGCTTTGTGTCTGTCTGCGTGCATGACCTGCTCCGTAAACTTTACTTTTGCCAAAATCTGGGCTAGGTGACGTATTGCTCATTAGCCTGTCTGGCTGTTTACGCAGAGCTTAACAAGCTATTTGTTTGCGGGGTTTGGCAGGTGGGTCCCTGGGTTCACGAGTTGCCACTGCACGATTGGTTTGTGCGACTGTAATTACTAAATTTGAGAAAGTGTGGTGAAAAACAGAGGCAGTGATGGGGAGACTCGGGTTGATGGAAGAAAAGAGAGTTGGAGAGAGCGAGAGCCATTCAGATGACGGCCCTCTAACCTCATCCTTTCAGCTTCAATTCGTCGCAGGTAATTCCTTTCAAAACCGACAATCCAGTTTAGGTGATTGAATTCCACTCTCTCCTTAAAACAACAGCCTCTTTAAGCGATGGGGCGTTCGGTTGGTGTGCTGCAACTGAGCGGAGCAAGCATCAGGTGTGATATTTGGTTTGCTTAACATCACTCTATTCAGGTGCGTTCCCTCTAGCCTAAATGTGCTTTACTTCATGGCTTTGGCAGAGTGAGTGCGAATGGATTTTCACCTACCTTCTTTATTTTATTCTGATTACTGCAGAAAATCCGATCAAGGAGTTTACAAGCATTTGAGTAATCAGAAATGGGAAAACAACATGACTCTGGCAATAATTGGATTTCTAATTTGCAACCAGCCAATAATCTCACAGAAATATGTAAAGTGAACGTTTGCATGAAGTAAAGCAACTTTTCTTTATTATCTTGACTATGCATTGCATTTAACTGCCTCCTCAAGGTTTTCGATAGCCGTAAGTAGGTGCTGCATTTAATTCCAGGTTTGCCAGATCCCACAGGAGAACCCACAAGGGGTGAAACCCTCTGAGAATAAGCAGACCGGACAACCATGTTTTTTTCCACTAGCCGCTGCTAAATCCAACTGTAATTGGGAAACTGGTATACATGCTATTAGTACTATGATTACTGGGTAAAATCTAGTTTTCTTTATTGGATTTCTTTATCTATTTTTATATCACCATATGCTGCATAGATGATCACTTGAATTATCAGATATCTGCAGAAATCCTTATAAAGTACATGTTAACAAACTCAATACCTATTGAGTGTCCTTGCTGACTATTTCCTATGTAGGGTGTTCTCTATGTAGAGCTTTGTGACTGAGAATGGAGCCCTAAGACTTGTTGATGAGATACTGATTGTGTCACGGTTAGTTTTTGTACTTTGCACGAGCTCAGTGTATAGTGTATACAAAACTTTGCAAATTACAGCAAAGTTTTACAGGTCTTGATTCTATTCTTTGCTGTTGAACAAAGCTGCAATCTTTCCTTAAGGCTTCTTTTTGGAGGAACATCAGAACAAGTGCAAATCTTTGACACGGTGTGATAAGATGTACACAGAAGCCAATATGAGGACTAACATGAGAAAAAATGTAAGCCCTCCTATATTAGATCTCGTAACTGGAGCTGGACATAATTGAAGAAGTGAAACTTATAAGAGGCTGTGCGTCAGGGCGGGAAAAACAAAAAGCTCACTGTCCTTTTGCTTTGCAAAACATACCCACCCACACACTATTCAAAGGCATTCGGGCATGATGTATTCAAAGCTATTTGGCCAGTCAGCTTTTGGATGTACTCATATTTTGCCCAATTGCTTTGTACCATGCCAGAGCATTATTGTTTTCCATTCCCCTGCATATGTACCACTGTGTTACATCCCCTTTACCTTAAACACTCAATAAGCATTTGGGAACTTAGGACAATAATTGTTGAGGCTTAGTATATGGAAGTAATTTCCATTTTTGCTTGATGTACAATTTTAGTTGCTCAACAGTCCAGGGTCTCCTTTGTCATATTTTGCGCTTCATTATGTGCCATACAATTTCAAGAGACAGGTTTGGACTGCAGGAAGGCCAGTGTAGTACCAGCGCTCTTTTACTATGAAGCGTGCGGAATCTGGCTTGACATTGTCTTGCTAAGATAAACAGAAATGTCCCAGAAAAAGATGTTGCTTGGATGGCAGCATATGTTGCTCCAAAACCTGTATGTACATTTCAGCATTAATGGTGTCTTACCCATGCCATGGGTACTAATACACACCCATACCATCAGAGATGCTGGCTTTTGAACTTATCACTGATAATCCGGACAGCCCTTTTTTTTTTTTTTTTGAAGTACACGACGTCCATGATTTCCAAAAACAATTTGAAATGCGGACTCGTCAGACCACAGGACACTTCGGCTTTGCCTCAGTCCATCTCAGCCCAAAGAAGCCAGCATGGTTGATATATGGCTGTCGCTTTTCATAGTAGTTTGTGAGGATGATAACCTCAGTTCTTTTCCCTTAGAATTCACCATAATATTACAGTATAATTATTTATTATAAAATGTTTAACTGAGCTGAGATTTTTCAAAACGTGTAGGATTTGCAGCAGGTTAAGGCTACCATATTGTTAAAACACACTGCATCCTTTTTTTTTTCAATTTACCAAAAAAACTTAATATTCTTTGTTTTCTAAATTGCCAAAGTAAAATATGTAAGCAACTTATATTTAAAAGTAATGTAAATAATCAAATGTAATTAATCATTTTTTAAATGTATTCTTCTCACAAATTAGGGATAGGATAGTTCAAAATGAAATATCCCATAATAAAATATCCCCTAATTTTTGTGAGCATTATAATAACATATACAATATAAAATCGTAGTACTTATACCCATATATGGGTGTAAAATGAATAGTTCATTGTTGCTGAAGTTTAGCCCTAAAGGCTACCAGGACCGGATGGGAGGCAGGGACTCATGAGAAGCAGTCTAATTGGTGTCCAGAGTAAAATTTCGGCTTGGGTTTGATCCTCCAGTGTGGTCAGTAGGTCAAAGGCTACAAGAGGACATTAGCATGGAATATATGAGAAGCAAATTGCTTCCATTCCATGACTTTCATGATGCCTCAAGAAAACGCAAAGCTTTACCTCCATGAAATCCCACTATTTTTTCTGGCTCCACACATTAGTATGTTTGTAAAGACAGATTCACATATGACGTCTTCAATTGGTTGTGTTAAAGCGTACAATATCCACATTTGATACTCACAGGACCTAAATAGTATCACCCTAAGCATGAGGAGGGATTTTCCCTAAATACTCTTTTGTCTGAAAGATGGTGTTAATCTACCAATTACTTAATTACCTGTTATAGACCTGTAATCATTCCTTAGTGACCAGCTGTTCTAATAAGCAGACACAGAAGTGGGAGTCAGTGGAGTAAGAGCTCGTTGTCTCAAATGACAAACCATGGGATTAGCATGCGCTGGTGTGGACTCTTGGAATGTTTTTATTCATTACCACAGAGTGGAGTGATGCAGGGTCTAATCCTACTCCTCCAGGGCGTGCAAGCTCACTTGGAAGCAGCTGGAGTCCTGCTTTCTCCCTGTGGAAGAGCAGGCTTTTGTGTCCTCATGAGCTTAGCTTCATCCTTTATCACTCAAGTGTGGATCCAGCTGGCCTGCAGCATACTTACCGTTTCCACAAGCATTCGAGTCCACGAGCACTCGGCTTGCATTCTGTAATAACTTCATTTTACTTTGAACTTCTAATGTTCTAATCTGGAAAGAGAACAGAGACAGGAACATTTGAGACCTCGTCAAGCTGCTATAAACTCCTACTTCCCTGTATGGCATGTGACCATGTACTGTTTTCAACTTGCAAACTGTGGATCAGTTCACATATTTTTGTAAGACTTTTATAAGACGTTTTACGTGAGTTATGATCATGCTCAACTGGACCATCAAATTATGGTTCTGAGGTTATGGCTGAGCGCCCAACCACAGTCAGTGTGAAGTAGGAATCCAGTGGCGTGATCATCTTTCTTAGGTCCTGCAACCTAAATCGCATAATGTAGCAAACCTAGAGCCTGATTATTCAAATATCATCTGATGTTTGTCTGGTGCAGAGTCTCCATACATCAAAACATGGACTGGATTACCATTTACTGATAGATGAGAGGTTGATAAGAAAAGAAATCAACTTGTGACCTATTCAGAGCTGCATTTGATCTCTGAGTAAGTGGTGCTGAAGTGTCATTTAGATGGACGGATCCTTTTAAGAAGCTGTTTCTGTATGTCAGAGAGATCACATCTGAATAGAAGGGGGCTCCCTCTTGGCTAGTGCTCCTTACACTCTCTGAATAAGTCACATGCTATTTAATCATACTAATTCAGCTTCATTACTGGAAAAAATAACCACCCTCTAGACATCACCATTACAACCCCAAATCAGCAAAAGATGGGACAGTATGAAAAAATGCAACTTAACAATTAAGATGTGTGTTGCAGTATACATTTAAGATATTTAATGTTTTGTATGACATTATTGCAATCAGGCTTTGGTACAACAGCGATATCCAAGAAAAGCTAAGTGTTTGAGGAGCAAAAGTGGGTGAAGGATCCGGGTTTTCATGAAATGTGTGAGAAAATTACTGAAATGTTTAAAAACAAAAGAAAGACTCTCTTTCACGCTCTAGAGTGTATATTATTAAACTATTCAAAGAATCAGGAGGAAATTCGGTGTGTAAACCACACAAGAACCGTCATTCATCAATAGCTGATGTAACCACATGGGCAAGGGATTACTTTGGCAAAACCTTTGGTAAAAAAGAGAAGAATATACTCACAAATGCCACTTACTGTTCCAAAAAGAAACCTCATGTTAAACATGTCCAGAAATTATGTTGACTTATCTTATGAGATAGACCATCACAGTGGAAATGTATATTGTGGTCAGATGAATCAGTATTTGATCCTTTTTGACAGCAATGGACATTCCGGACAAAAGACAAAAAGGACTGCTATCAGCAACAAGGCTATCAGTAACAAGTTTTAAAAGCTTTGGTTTGTTATGCTGTGGCAGCATTACTGCAGAAAAGTACATTGAGATTTTAGAGAAACATATGCTGCCTTCAAGACATCTTTTCAGGGCCGCCCAAGTATGTTTCAACAAGACAGGCAAAACTACATGCTGCACACATTACAAAAGCATGGCTGTGGGTACTGGACTGACCTGCCTGCAGTCCTGAGCAATGTCAGGAGAGTTTTGAAACTAAATATGCAACAACAACAAACCCGTTCTGTTGCACACTTTGTATTTGCAGAAAGAATGGAGCAAAAAAACACCTAAAACACTTAATCGCTTGATTTCATCGGTGCTAAAACATCCTTTCAAGTGTTGTTGAGCGAGAATCGCAACATTGCAAAGCGGTAAATTCTTTACCATACCAACTCGTTTTGGAATGTGTTGCTGGCTTAAAATGCAGGACTGGATCTTTATTGACAAACAAAATAAAGTTGACCAGATAAAACATGACATGTCTTGGGTTCATACGTTCTTCTATGAATTAAAAGTCCAATAAATGTAAAAATCACTTTTATTCACAATTTCCATTCTTTCCCAACTTTCTGATTTGGGGTTTGTGTTTTATTATCATTTAATATTACATGAGAATAGACAAAGCATCACCAGACCTTCCCATAACTTTGGTCTTGTCTTGAATGTGTGTGGAGTGAAAATGTGTATTTAAGCAGCAGCGAGTAGATATTTTAGCCAATCACTGATTTGATACCTCTGCTGACTTTTTGTACTCCAGCTTGTGCCACTGATTAGGAATGAAGCTTGCAAATTGATGTGTAACCCTAAATACGCTTTGGAAAATGAGATCAGCGTTTCATGGCCCACTTTGCATTAGAGCTGTCAGCCTTGTGACAATTTCATTTCATCGTGATTAACTTGCTTCAACTAACCCTATTCAGGGCTTAGGGCATGAAAGGATTCAATTACCAACCGATAAAAGAAAAATTATTTTCAAACTAACTACGAAGCCCTCCGTCTACATGCAGCGCACGTATGATTGGGAGTTGCGCAATTTGCAAACGCGGTTTTTCAAACTTATTTTTATTTCAGTCTTCTCCAAATAAACAAAGAAATCGATATCTCATTGCATGAACCATTGCGTGGCATTTGTTGGCTGAGCCTTTACAGCTGAACGTTACACTAATGTGAGCAGACCGTGCTTCTCAAAAAGACACTAAAGCCAAAGGAAATAGCATCGCAGAAAAACACTTGGATGTTCTTTCTTGGCTATTTGTGCGGCAGCTAAGCGAAATGTCCTTCCACACTTGCTTGTTTAGTGTCAGGTTAAGCCTCTCATAGGACCTGCCAGACATCCATTATAGACGTTATGCTTTTCCGCTAAAGTGCTCACAAGCCCCTCTCATTGCTCTACAATAGCACAGGTTCATTACCGGGTACATTTGCCTGGCTAAATGAGATTGGAAATGAGATGTACGTACATATTGAGGCCGACTGGAGTTCAGCGTTATACCTCACTTTGGAACTTAATTATGAGAGATCACCAGTTGCTCGCTTTCAAAATGATCCACTAGGCTTAAAAGCATAGCCTGTACACTCCAATCCCATGAGGTTATTACATCTTTCCTTAGCATTTCCAATGCAAAAGGCGAATGTCTGTTGTTTCCTTTCTAAGCTGGCCGTTTTAGTGTAGGTTAGTTTTGTCGTTTTCATGATAAATGGTAAAACTTAGGACGTTTTCCATTTTGTGCTGTTGTGGATACCAAGCATTGGCTGACTGCCACATTAGCTTTACGTCTCATTTTCCCGTTGTGGAGAATGGATGTTTTGAGCTTGAGAGACACTTTAACAATTTTTGTGTAGGAGGCTAGAAAGCGCAGCACGAATAGCTTCTTCTATCTGTCCATTCCCTCTTAAAAGAAAAATGAACTAAGAAACTCTAAATTGCTTTGAACATGTTCGTATTTGAAAACTTGTAATAACTTTGCAGTTTGTTTTATGCTTTGTTTTCTTCTACCGGTTGAAATTTAGCAACTGTGTATTTTTAAAGAAACCATAAAAACTATTTCAGTAATCTGACCTATGCTGTATTTGTGAAAACAAGGAGAGCAAGGGCTTTTGCAATTATCAGTTTCAACATCATGCCTATATCTAATCCAATAGCAGAAAATAAATAAATAAAATAAATACATGGACTAAGTAAAAGTAGTACCAATACAGGTGCTGCCAGATTTACGAGTAGTATATTGCTTGTTTGGGGAAAGATCAAAACTTAAAATTCAGAATTCACAGTTTCTGCTGAATATGTATTTATAGATTCCCATTGTCAAAAAAAATCATAAACATGAATAATATGGAGTTAAACAAAGACTGCCTGTATATGAATATTAAGCAATTTTTGTAATATTACGTATCACCCCACATATCCACAGATAGGACTGTTTAGACGTTATCTGACCTAGGTCAGTTGGTGTCTCTAAAGTGACCCAGTGTGAGTTCCAACACTGTTTTTAGTGCGAGCCCAGATCAAATGGGAGGACTTTGGCAGTGAAGTCATGTGGTGTAAAAACCTGATCCAGGTCTTTTATGTGGATCAGATCCTAATTTGAGGTAAAAAGAATTGCATAAATATATGAAATGTTATCCGTGACAATTTATTTATTTTTAAAATGTATCCAATGTTATGTAACGCGAGTTACAAGTGATAAGTGTGTGAACCTTTAGGATTAGTATTTAAATTGAAAGTGAAATTCAGTCAAAAGACTGGAAAGGTTACACAACCATCTCTGAAAAGTTTGACCTCCACCAATTCTCAGTCAGACAGATTGTGTGTAAATTAAAGATTTCTAGAATTCTAGACCACTGTTTCCATCCCCAAGAGGGGTCGACCAAGAAAAATCACTCCAAGGCATGTAATAGTCCTTGAGGAAAACATGGTAACTTTTTAACAACTAAAGTGCCTCTCACATTGCTAATATTCATGAGTTGAGATTACCTGAAAAACACTACTTTCCAGCATAAAAACATTTATTATTATCTTCCACTTAATCCACACAGGGTCACGGGCCAGCCGGTGCAAACTTGGTAACTCTGGGCGCAAGGACAGAAACAACCCTAGATGGGGCGCAAATCCATCATAGGGCACACACACACAGGCCACTTTAGAGACACCAATTAACCTAACTTGCATGTCTTTGGACTGTGGGAGGAAACCAGAGTACCCAGAATAAACCCACGCAGATACGGGGAGGACTTTCTTGCTGTGAGCCAGTGGTGCTACCCACCAAGCCACCGTGCTGCCCCATAAGAACATTATCTCATCTATAAAACACAGTGCCATCATTCATGGAAGCATGAATTCCAAATTATACCAGAAAATATCAGGAAATCTGCCCATGAACTGAATCTTAAGAGAATGTTGGTCATGCAGCAAGACCTCAGCACGTAGCACGCAAGTCAGTCTACCCAAAAAAAAAGCAATAAAGAGAAAAGATAAAAGAAGACTTTCACACATGGCTGTAGCTATGTGCTAGTAGAAGGACAATGAGTTCTTTTTTCACTACGCAACATGAAAGTGTCAGTCATTGGTTCTGACATTTGGCAAAAGAGCACTCTGCATACAAAATACTTCACTGACCTTATGAAAAGGTGCCTCTGCCAAACCTCTTTTCCAGCCTGGAAATATTGAATTTAAAGCATTCAAATGAAATGTTTTGGACCAAAATGAAGTTTTCCAGCAATCCTACAAAGACCTGATGATCACCAGGTTTGCACAGTGATAAAACCTCTTCCTGGTTTCATTTGTGCTGATAAAGTGCAGCAAATGTCTTCTATCCCCCAAGTCAAAGAATAAAAATAAATAAATAAATATTTTCAAAAGTGTGTGTGTGTGTGTGTGTGTGTGTGTGTGTGTGTGTGTGTGTGTGTGTGTGTGTGTGTGTGTGTGTGT
>JAUZSU010159048.1:0-25671 GCA_034780255.1 Parotocinclus maculicauda
CCGTCCTACCGATGGCTCTGTAATGGCGACCGGCGAGGACGGCTGAACGCACCAGGGGAGGTAGGAACCCTAACAATTTAATTATTTTTGTACTAATTTGTAACTACATTTTCTAAAGTCCACTGTTTTTTTTTCCAAACAAAACACACCCATATCATTATACACACACTTTACGTTTTGTAGTGAGTTTTGGATTAAAATTAGGTTTTGGATTGCTTGGATTATCCTATTGCTTTGATTTCCAATGTTATCAAAGAAAAAACATGACTATAAAGTTATGCCCTTAACTACAGTCACAGGTAACCCATTACCTCCTTAGTTTACTTCCCGCACAAAAACGTGTCACCTCGCATGTTTAAGGTGATAGTAACTTCAGTAACTTTAGTAACTACAGATGGTGTTGCATGAGGATGATGGGTGATTTGTACATTAAGAAGAGGTGGTAAAGTGCAGGGAATATCTAGTTCATTCTGGATCATCCAGAATTTTGTCTAGCCGTTGTTTGTGCTCATAGAGGTATTGCATGCTATTAGGTGCGTTTCAGTCACAGGACTAATTTTTGTGGGGTGAGTATATGACACCTGGCCAGTCAAAGAGCTTTAAAAATTCCTACGTCTATTGTAGGAAACACCACAACTGTTTAAAGAGTCAAGTTTAAAAGACTTAACATATTAACATAACATATGCTCAGACTGGCAAATCAAATCAGAATTGAGTGCAAATGTGACTTGAGCTGAATGGATTTTGAGACTCTGTGATCTACTAAAGAATATTCTTAAATTTACAGGTGTTTCACAAAACATAGTTATGAATGTAGTACTTTAACTCTTCTCACTTTAAGTCCTCTGATCCGTTCATAATTCAGCAAATGCATGGCGTCCACATGCAGTTTTACCTTAAAACAATAGATTATATAGATTAGCATTTTTTTATTAAAATAAGTATAGTGAAATGGTTATTGTGCTCTGCAACAGAACTAGAAAACTCTACACTTATTCTACACTTATTGTGCATTTGATCAGTTCCATTTACCATATAGAAGCACTTTGTAGTTCAGACTGAATTACCGACTGTAGTGCATCTGTTTCTCTACATGCTTTTGCCTCCACAAGACCCCCAGCGTTCAGGTACTGTTTGGATGGTGGATCATTCTAAGCACTGCAGTGACAATGTGACACTGTCAATGTGGACAATGTTGTGGTGGTGTGTTAGTGTGTATTGCGCTGGTATGAATGGATCAGACACAGCACTGCATTCCCTCACTGTGCACTTTATAAGACACATCTACCATATCACTCTGCAGTAGATTGTAGATGTCAAGTCAGAGACAGAAATATAGTTAGTATAGTTTGTGTATAGTATAGTCATTCTCTAATACTTCATCACTGTTCGCATAATGCTACCTACAGGATGCTGGTGGCTGGACATTTTTGGGTGGTGGACTGTTTTTAGTACAGCATAACTGCCGTGCGTGGTCCACACATACCACCACCACATCAGTGCCACTGCAGTGCTGAGAATGATCCACCATTTAAATAACACTTGAACTGTGAGGGTCCTGCCCATTAGAGAACAGAGTAAAGGGGAATAACAAAGTTTGTAGAGAAACAGATGTTTAATAGGTGAAATGTGCTCTGTCAATGTTTGTTTCCATGATTACGACATGGACAATTTTAACGTCAAATAATTTGCCACAAAACTCATTAGCTGTTGCGATGTTGATGGTAAAAGTCTGTTTTGAGAATAATCCATATACACAATTTCATAAAAAATATTTGTTGTTTTTGAATAAGTAGTTGCATCACATACCATACAAAACAAGACACAATACATGATAATTATTATGTTCCTAGTATTAAATTAACTTATTCCACTATGAAGATACTAATGTCAATTCTAAACATAAATGTAGGCTATAATGTTTAATTTAATTCCAGGGTTTAAAGCTTTTCATTCACTTCAAACAAACAATTAATTACTTACCTCAGTAATTTAAATACTAATCAGTGATTAGTTTTTATAATAACCATTTTGCAAATGACACTTTTGTGGTAGAGTAATGAGAAAATATGAGAAATTTGAAAAACACTCTTTATGGAAATTGGACTTCAAATTGGAAAAAAGAACTTCAATTTCAATATATGTACTGTATATACAATTTTGACTGGAAATCTAATACAGTTTATTAATTTATTGTTAAAAATGACCACTGACATGAGCACAAAAGATTCCCTGATTGACCTATGAATAGAAATTAAATGGTAACATGGAAGATGTTCGAATATGTTTGAATATTCATATTTTAGGTTTATGTAAGAAATTCTCTATTTCATATTACACCCCCATTGATCTGAAAATATGTGACTTTGTTAAATTGTTCAAAATAAATGTTGTGGTGTCCATTGCGCAGGATATCCATCGTAAGCGTATGGAGAAGGACCTTACAGAGCTCCAGTCACTAATTGAAGCACACTTTGAAAGTCGTAAAAAAGAGGAGGAGGAACTCCTTGCACTCACAGGTAGAATGGTGAGTTAAAAATGATGTGTTACAATGACAAATGACAATGCTGAGAAGTTTCCCAAACATAAGAGGTTTATAGTTTGGTTTATACTTTTGGTGAGAAAGTTATGCCTAATTATTCATTCATAATCCTGAACCACTGACCAAAACCGTTCATGGGATTTATCACTTTTGTCAGTATTAAGCATGCAAAATTTGTTTCTGTTCTAAATTAAAGGAGAATCGAAGGGCCGAAAGAGCAGAGCAGCAGAGAATACGCGCTGAAAAAGAGAAAGAGAGGCAAGACAAGCTAGCGGTGAGTCATCAAGAGAGCAAGAAGTGAGATAAGAGGTTTTTCTTTGGAAAACTAATAAAGTTAATTATTCATTCCCCAGGAAGAAAGGGCAAGGAAAGAGGAAGAAGAGGCAAAGAAAAAAGCTGAAGATGATGCCAGGAAGAAAAAAGTTCTGACAGATTTTCAGTACAGCGGATACATGCAAAGGGTGATGGAAATAAATCCTTTCATGCATGGAGGCAGGCATCTTCAGCTAACATACATATTTACATTGTGTTGTTTTATTCACAGACCGATAAGCGAGGAGGTGCAAGGAAACAAACAGAGAGAGAGAAAAAAAAAAAGATCCTTAGCGAGCGGCGTAAAGAGCTCAATATTGACGACTTAAGTGCAGAGAAGCTTAGGTACGAAACTGGGAGAAAAAAAATGCTTTAACCTTAATAAAGTACAGTGATGCTGATAATGTTTTTAAGTATTTTAACAACATTACAAGCAACAGGACTAGAGTCACAAGAGACTGGTTCATCCTGTTTGTCATGTCTCATAGGGAGAAAGCCAACGAACTTTGGACGTTGCTGTATCAACTTGAGGAAGAGAAATTTGAATTGCAATACAAATACATGCGTCAAAAATATGAGGTAGGGCTTGCAGTTCAAGAAAGAATTTAATATACTGAATGTAAAACAGCATTGCAACAAGGCAGTAACCAACATGTGGTGATTATAGTAACTTTTACTGCCACATGAATACATGCTGACAGGGACATTAAACTATAATTCACAAAGACTGGTATTCACACCTAGGCTACACTTGGCAAGACACTCTGCTTAGGCTTGTGCATCTTGTCCCTGGGTGGTTTCCCAGATATGTGATTGGAGTGAGAAATAGTTACTGTATGTATGATGATTCAGATGAACTTTTGTTTCATACCTTTCTTGCAGGTCACTGTTCTGAGAAACAGAATCAGCGACCACAAGAAGAAGTGAGTAGCTCTGTATATGCTATATATGAGTCATATGTTGTAAATATTCTCATAGCAGGATCAAAGCAAAGCAATCATACACATTCATTCTTATCAAACCATAAATAATTTTAAGCTACAGTTTCACTTGAAGGCTCAATTAAATTCAAACCATGGAGACAGTGGGGGAGAGGTGTGGGATAAATGAAAAAAAAATCTATAAACTGTGTAACAGAAATCTTTAACAATACAATGGTTATCCAAATTCAAAAATATTGAATCATTGTCAGGAGATACCAAAAAATAGGCTCTTGGGTGGAACAACAGCAATTTGTTAGTCCACTACAATGATGTCACAGGTTCAAGTTCCAGTGGTATCTGGCTAAGCTGGTCATCGCTTATGCATGATTGTCCCACTAACTCTCCCCGACTATAATAAGTGGGATTTTAGTGAAGTAATGCTACCACGCAAGCACAAGACTTCACAATGTTGTGAGGATTGTGAAGCAGATCAATGAATTTATGGCATTACTAGAAGAGTTGATTGTGTACAGGTGAAAACAATGACTAGCAGCCATAGAAAGAAATCTCAGTCCTGGACACAGGACTAGATTCAGTAACATACCAGCAAATGCAAAACATGCGGCTACAATTGAGAGCATTACAGTCTTGAGAATGTCAAGGTTTTTTTGCCCGTTCATGTTTACTTCATCTCATAGCAGCTGCATCTAGGCTTTCATTGTGCCACAGCCCTGTGGGGCTAACTACACAACCCACTGTGTTAAATAAAGGGTCTCAAAAAAGAACACTGCATTGCATACACAGACACACTTATCCTGGGTGGACACAATACTAAGCAGCAAGGACAGCTGAGAAGCCACAGTAAGCCGCTTGTGAAGTCAGGCAGTATAATTATACAACCCAGAGATCTCAAAAACAGACCACATAAATGATATTTAACTGCTGCGGACTTATTACACCACCTTAACATAGGTGTGTTTTAAAGAAAACATGTTGTAGCATTCTTTTATCATTTTGGAAGCCAAGATCGTGGGATAGATGCCATTGAGGCTGTCCATTGTGAACATGTTTGTGTACCATATTGACAGAAGATGAGTCATCCCAGATTGCAAAGACAACATTCCATAATCTCCACTTTTTTCTGAGTAATGTCTGGATAGCACCTGATATTTAATCAAAAGCCTTTCACTTGTATGTAATAGCTTAATCACTGCTCTGCAGCTGTTTCTCTGGAACTAGGAAAAAGCAGATATTCATATTTTGTTTTATGCTGCTCTGTGTTAAATGTCTACAAAAATATAAGTACCCTTTCTTTTCACAAGAGATGTTTGGTTGTTTCTCTGTGCCACACCCTGAAGGGAACGGCTCGAATGGGCCCGTTTTTTTCTCTAAGGGTTATGTGTCAGAGGTGCATCAGAGATGCCAGAGGGCTTAGAACCTGTAACTGAGAGTGAAAGAGGGAAGAAGATGGGAGTGACAGCAGCTGTCACCATGGGGTCAGAGATTAGTACTGTGGAATGAGAAGTTGAGGCCATGGGCTAATCACCTTGCTTTCTGGAGGATCAGACAGCCTTTTTTAGCCCCAGTGTTGATGACAGAACTTTGAATTTATGGGAAAGGCTTTGTTCAGTATTGCTTCTGTACAACACCACTATTGAAAAACAAACCAATCCATTAATGGATCATGTAATGAATCCCTGTATGTAAATAAAATATAAAACACACAGTGTGACCCTTAAACAAGTGGATGTGGACAAGCACTAAAAAACACTATTGGATTCATTTTCAATAAAAGTGTGGGCTGTTTAACATCAATTATATGTTCTGTGCAGACTAAATAGCAATGCTATGTGAGATACTGTTCCAGTATTATCTAAATAACCAAAATACTGCAGTTTCCCATACACTGATTTATTTAATATCGACTTTGACCACCACATATTGATTTTTTTTCAGATTTACTATAGAACTGTGCAGCCCATTGATTAGCTTGGCCCCTCCTTACTTGCTCATGTAATTTCCCACACAAACACTTTCATGGACTGAGAAATTTTTACCTGACAGACAAATGTATGTGAGAAGGCATTTCATAACATAGCATGGTGCTAAGAAGAATACAAAACATACACAGTTTTTGTTTCTTAGTTTATCAGTTTAACTGATAAAAGTAATCCGTAACTGTCCTGTAATCCATGCAAGGTTCTGGTGCTGTGCTGTTCGAACGTAATGTAATTTCATGCAAAACTCCAAAAATGGCCCGGACAAAATTGTTGGCACCTTCAACTTAGTATTTGGTTGCACACCCTTTTGAATCCATAACTGAAATCAGTCACTTCCTATTATAATCAACAAGCTTCTTGTGCCTCTCAACTGGAATTTTGGACTGCTCTTCTTTTGCAAACTGTTCCAGGTCTCTCATCTTTAAAGGGTGCCTTCTCCCAACAGCAATTTATGATCTCTCCACAGGTGTTCAATGGGATTTAAATCCGGACTCATTGCTGGCACACTCCAGTGCTTTGTTTCCATCCATTTCTGGGTGCTTTTTGAAGTATGTTTGGGGTCACTGTCCTGCTGAAAGACCCATGAACTGGGACGCAAATCCAGCTTTCTGACACTGGGCACCACATTGCGACCCAAAATCCTTTGGTAATCTTCAGATTTCATGATGACTTGCACACAATCAAGGCACCCAGTGCCAGAGGCAATTAAACATCCCCAACACATCTTTGACCCTCCACCATATTTGACTGTACTGTACTGTGTTCTTTTTTCTGTTTTCAGTAAACAGTCGGAAGTGCTTTACCAAAACGCTCTATCTTGGTCTCGTCTGTCCACGAGACGTTATCCCAGAAGGATTTTGGCTTATTCACATACATTTGGGCAAACTGCAGTTTAGCTTTTTCATGTATCTCTGTCCTCCTGGGTCTCCTGCCATAGTGTTTCATTTCATGCAAATGTTGACGGATAGTTGGCGCTGACACTGATATACCTTGAGCCTGCAGGACAGCTTGAATTTCTTTGGAACTTGATTGAGTCTGCTTATTCACCATCCGGACTATCCTGCGTTGCAACATTTCATCAGGTTTTCTCTTCATTCCACGTTCAAAGAGAGCAGCTACAGTACCATGGGCTGTAACCTTCTTGACTATGTTACACACTGTGGACAAAGGAACATCAAGATCTCTGGAGATGGAGTTGTAACCTTGGGTTCATTGATATTTATCCACAATTTGAGTTCTCAAGTCCTCAGACAGTTCTCTTCTCCTCTTTCTGTTCTCCATGCTTAGTGTGGCACACACAGACACACAATGCAAATATTAAGTTAAATTTTCTCCTTTTTTCACCTGTTACTTGTCTGCAATGAGTTTATATGAGCATCACATGCATGAAACAAAGGTATTCACAGACAATTCTGAAAAGGTGCCAACAATTTTGTCCAGCCCATTTTTGGAGTTTTGCATGAAACTATATCATGTTTGGCTTTTTTTCTGTTGTTCCAATACACACTAAGGAAATAAACATGGGTAAAACAAAACGTGTAATTGCAATACATTTCTGGTATAAATACTTCAATTTCTGGATAAATTCGGGGTGCCAACAATTTCAGCCATGACTGTACTTCAGATGTATGAACAATACGTGTGATACATACAATTGATAAAATAATAGTAATAATAATACTAATAATAATAATAATAATAATAATAATTTTGTCCTCAGTAGTGAAAACATGGCATTTAATTAGTTATTCTGCCAGTTTGGAAAGACACTACTGCACTTCATTTAATCTTTTTATTTCAATGTGATCTAGTCAGGTCTTTTTCTGACAATATTACAAAACATGACAAGCTTCTAAGCAGCATTGCACACTTTTGTGCTGTATCATAATTTGGTCTATTTTTTTGTGTTAAATCTTATGGTAATGGATAGACATGGAAATTGCTAAGAACTCTAAATTACTTGATTTTACATTTATTTCATTTTATTTGATTGAATAATGATGATAATGTTAACAGTGGACACATGGAATGCAGGTGGAGTCGTCCCAGTACTTTATTTACCATTAAACAGCATCATGATTTTTCCAGAACATCAATCTTCACAAACTTCTGAAGCAAATCAGTGAACTTACCATTGGACCCGAAATTAAGTCTGGTTTTTTTTTTTTTTTTTTGGTTTGTTTTAACTCTCAGAATATTTTTATGTTATTATCGCTAAAAAAAGGAACATAAGGCTTATTATTGTGATTGTGGAAAAGACCTCTTGTCTCCACTCACACAGTATAATAATATTGTCTATTGGCACGTTTGTAATTTACTAACTTATTATTTTTTTTATAATGTTGTTAGATCATGAACTGTCATAATGAATTTGTCATAATTATGTAAAAAATTGGTATACTGGTACGACTACTAATATTTATGTACACTTTTTTCTCTCTGTCTATTCTTTCAGCACAAAAGTCTCCAGGAGCAAGAGAGGCTTGAGAAAATAGAAAACTTTCACTAGGAGAATCAGGATCTGCTTCAGACCCGTGGCGCCGATGTGACCCATGATTCATCCACGATCTTCACGAGAACTAACATACTTTAAATCAATATTTATGATTTAAATATTTAGATAACTGTCCATTATTCAAAGATTTAGAAAGCATTTGATGACTCCTAAAAATGTCTCTGGTAATAAGGACTATATATACTTCAGTCTGGATCTTCAGTGGTACGATTTCTAATAAATCCATATAGGTTCTTTCCATATCTTTTTTTATTACTTTTACTAGATTGTTACAGTTGTGCCAATGCAAACATATTCACTAAACCACATCCATAACCACAGTCGCATACTGTTGATGAATAAACAGCATTGAAACTTGATGATTCTGTCTATTGCTTAACAAAATACCTTGTTTCTTAAACTGAAAAGGGTGGATTTCCATTAACACTAAAGTATGACTTGGCATGATACACTAAGACATAGGAAAGTGATTACAGTGCACAGATGTTATCAGACATGCCCTTTAATGTCCCTTAAGCTACTAGCAGCTGTTCTATAACCAGACATTAGCTCATTATGTTTAGTCTTACCGGTGAATAATGTACAGGATGAGTCAAAGGACACAGAGTATGTAAGTATGTATAATTTTAAAGTATGGTTGTGGTGGCTTACATACTCAGTGGATGTTGTGTATTTTGCCCTTTGTCCGAATAAACTTCCACAAGAATAATATCAAAGTAAAAATAACTTTTTTCTGAAAGCTTTATTTGGTTTCTGCTGAAACAAAACACAAAACACCATAGCAAGGCAAAGTAAATTCATTTGGTAAGAGTTAGTAATGCAATGCATCAGAAAAAACAACAACAATAACCATAATAATACCTCATTGTCCTCACCCAAATGTTAACTTTTACAGGTTGGCAGGAACTTAACCTGAATCTTTGTGTCGATTCTCCTTTTAAAAATGTCTCTTATGCTAAAAATGCTGTTCATTATAGACAAACATAATTCCTCATTTACTAAGATTAAACGTCATAACGTTGTTTAAACGGCAACTCTGTAAAAAGATACACATTTTAGTACTGTTTTACAAAAATAGCAATACGCTTCTTGTTAAGCCACTATCATGCAACATAGAAATGAGCACAACACTTACAAAAAGAAACAGGTATAGACACTCTTTCCATTCTCTGTGCAAACACAATGCTTATTACATTCCCTTGGCTGCCTTTTCATTACTTTAATGGTATTTTATATGAAATATAAAATATTTAATGATATTTATATATTTTAATGACTTCACCACTCTACAGCTCTGGTTCATTGGTTCATTCATTTCTTTTAGCCTTTATGTACCGTGCTGTATAGTAGGAAGTCAGATGCACGATAGCCATGTCATTCAATAACCTGAATAGACTTCAATGCAGCTGAAGTTGTGTCATTCACAAAAAGTTTCTTGCTCAGCCCAAGCTGCTGGAAGGTAAACAAAAAAAAAGAGTAAAAAAACACAAAGTTACATATGATTATTACAAAATAATGTATAACTATAAAGTACAGTTTGTAAATACTTAAAGCCATATGTGACAACATAAATCAGTATACATTGTCATGATTTTAAAGTGTTTACTATGTATAAACTAAACACTTTAAACCTAATATGCAGAAAACATGCTTGCCATTTTTTCATCATGGTGCAAATTAAAATAACTATACACTGGGTGCGAAATGAGTCACAGAGTGACTGTGTTTAGGTTTGATGATGTGTACAAGCAACAAGTCGAATGAATGCAGGATATGAACTCAAATGAAACTTGGGTTAAGAATTAACTCAACATAGGAATTTTCAGAGTAGTTTTTACCACACATACTTATTTCAAACAAACAAAAAGTAAGTAGTTCTACAACTTATGATATTTATTTGCATATTAAAGCCACTCTCGTTCTCATTAGATTGAGAAAGCAGAAATATAAAAATGGAGTTAACTCTGCTGCCTGTTCCTGACACTCCAGGAGCTCTTTTCGTGGAAACTAGTGTGGTAAGATTCCACAACTGCAGCACAAGAACCAAGACATACGGCACTGGACATATACTTTTTTTTTTTTACAACGCCCGTCACCTTTTCCCTGCTACTGCTCACACTCAAACAATGGTACTTTCACTGTAAGAAGAGCATACAAACACACCCATTTTCAACCCGACCCAGGTGATCTAAACTGAAAACAGCACTAACACACCCAAAGACATCCACCCTTTCACTCACAGTCTTTCAAGAACACACCTTAACCCCACCTTCATGTACAAACACATGCTCTAGGTTATCTTAGGCCATACTGCATAGGTTGTCAAGAATGTCAGCAAAATGAACAAATCACCAGCATGGGAATAAACAACCCTTTCTTTTACTTTACTGAGTGAAGATTGTTGGAATACTTGCTGGGTGGTTTGAGGAATAGACACAACAAATCCTAGAAGTCAAAGTGTGCCCTATCTCACACGTGACAGTAAAGGATCAGGTATATGTGCACTGAGTGATAAGAACTGTTTTACCTGTGTCTATCCACCTGTCTATCTTCCTCTCAATTTATCTGTTCATCTATCCGTGTCTGTCTGTCTTTTTTGCCCTTGTACTGACATTTAATATCTACCAAAATCTATTAAGTTTTCTATATAATGAATATAACTGCACATTGCATACATAATTTTGCATTGCATTTTTAGATTCTAATAACCAATTTAAACAACTACAAACAGGGAAACACTGAGCAAATTTGTACACAACAATACAATTTAAGCCAACACTCCACTTTTAGTGAATGTCATTGTTCCTAGCTGACAGTTTTGAATCTCAACAATTACTGTCAATAAACAAATTTGGTTCCCCACAAGCGTCAGTGTCTCCACCCCAAACACACGTGCACTCAAGCATTCAAACGTGATTGACAGGAAAGTAGAACACATTCTTGCCTGCAGGACCTTGTTTGCTGTGCTGATTAACTTAAGGCATGAGGGCGCAAGCAGTTAGCATGCCTTACAGTTCCAAAGAACTGTGGTTCTGAACATTGACTCTGCATGTGTAGAGATTGCATGTCCTCTTAGTGTCCGTGTGGGTTATCTATCTGCCTACCGACCTATACTAAAAATAAAATAAACAAACTTTTAAACTTTCCATTGCCCTTACAATGCCTCTGCAACATGATTTGCCTAAAGTTTGGAGAGCCATAGGACGTCCTGGTGCTGTTCAAACATAGACAACAGTGACAACAGTACTTGGAACATCCCAAAGTGTGATTAATAGACTGTAGAATTGCTTTCAAGAGACTGGAACAGTACAAAGATGACTAGGCCAGGGTTGCCAAAACAGCAGAGGATCCCACAAGAACTGCTGGACTGTCTGATTATCCTGTCCATGCCCCATCGAGGTCAATGTGTTTTGGCAGATTTGGGTGACCATATACCCTAATGAACAGTCAATGTGGGCGCACTCTGGTCCAATTTGACATGCTTCTCTTCATCCCTATGAATATCACTTTTTACTCAATCACTTTAATCGAATTTGCATCTCATTTGCCTAATCCAACAACTTTCTTTGATCTTGTTTAATTAAAGAAAATAAAAATGCATCTTTTTAAATCACTTAATATTCATTCATTATTCATTTGTTTCTGTGAAAAAAATATTTTTGTGAAGAGTGTATTATTACTAATATATCATTATTACTACTACTAATATTATTACTGTTATATTATTACTGTAACTATTCTTATTATATTTTGTTTTACTATTATTATTTTTTATAACGATTACTATTATTATTATTATTAATACCATTATAATAATAATAAAAAAAAATAATAATAATAATAATAATTATTATTATTATTTTAAGGTATCTAAATGATACTTTTATTATGATAAAATCTGGTCAATGTTCTGTTTGACAGAACCTAATTCGGATGTTAAATGGCATATACCTTTAATATAATTAACACAATATACAAATGCAACCCAAACCCTAAACACTAATTCAGATGAACTCTAAAGGGATCTCATTTAGATTTCTGATTTACCCTCACTGTGATATCCCAAACATTTCCAACCCCATCCGGAAGCGCTGTTGTGATCCCACCTCCATAAGAGGAAAAGGTGGTCACATTCTTCAAATATGGACATTAATCTCCAAATCACCAAGCTGATGTGGATTCATCCAAGCATGTCAAATGAAAACATCAACTCAACAGCCCACAAGGCACCTCGTAGTCTTAAGAGGCAGTCGACTGCCTCTGCCAGTTCTTGCCTTATCAAAATGATATACAGTGTATTTGTAATAAGTATCAAACACCCATTTCAGCTTTCTACCCATGGCTGTTCTCGCTTGTGAAGACGGGGATTATTTATGAGCAGACTCCTCATTCTTCCTCGCAAACTTTAACACAAGCAGCTGCGGCCTCCGGAGCTGCTGAGCTGTAGGATGAGAAGGGCCGGCCCTTGAGCCATTTCTACTGGGCCTCCTCCCAGCACTCTGGCACACACATTTTCCAGGGACACCCGATGAGCCCAGCATGGGGTCCTGACAGGCAGAGCCATCCACTAAAAGCGCTTTCTAGATGTGGCTAGCATTGACCTGGGGAGGGGCTAATTGCATCCAGACGCTCACGTTCTATTTTCTCTTCCTTGTCTGTTTTGCTGCTGCTCGCACTCTTCGGTTCCAAGTCCTGAATAATGGGCCATTGGCAGCTTATTATATTGCTTGGATGCATCCCTTATGCTTTCAGTGGAAAGATTTGTCCAGATGAAGATAAAGGTCCTAGATGTAAAATTTCAAGACTCAAGTCCATAAGTCCAGTTTTGTACAGGGGCTGCTATGCTATATTTGCTGTTAGCTTTGTCCTGTTGTGGATTACTTTCTATAGGCTGTATGCAGTTATCAAAGCTTTTCTCTAACTTATCTTCAATGCACAAGAAATATTTGCTAGGTGATCAATTCTGCGGCTATCAAATTAGCAGCTAACATTAGTTAGCAGGACGAACATTAGTTCAAAAGAAGTAACTTTGTTAATGTACTTTGTATTTTTTAGGTATCTGCCCTTTACTTGATTACTACTATAACTTATATTATACAAAGTGAAAATACTATAGTTAAATAATGCCATAAAATTACTATCCAATGCAATGACAATGGGTAAATAATTTGAGAAAAAAAAATACAAAGGATTTAAAGTAAAAGTAAATTAAATACTGTAAAAATGGTAAACATAAAACATAAAATAAAATGAATAAATATTTCATTAGTATATGCAACAGTATATTTATTAAGTTCTTATATATTTAAATACTTTGTAAATATTAAATGTCTTACTAAAAAGCAAAGAATATCAATAAAATTACATAAAAAAAGAAAGGTACCAAATAAAAAAGTGAACATGTCATATAAAAGAAGCACATTTTTTGCAATTTCTTTAAAACGCAGTTCATTCCTTGAGAGATAACTTTTAAATTATTTTTAAAAACTCGTTTGGACCAGAGTACATCATTCACCAACAGTGGAGACCCAGCTATTCTTAGCTACTTGTAGGGTGGGGCTCCAAGGAAAAGGGTTGGGAACTACTAACCTAACGGCTGTTTGGTAAGTGGGAGGAAACCCATGCATTCACAGGGAGAACATACAAACCACACAGGCGGAGTAAAAGCTGCAGTCCGAGTATGCATCTGTTGAAAATGGCATATTTACTTATGTAAAGTTTGCATGTTCTCCTTGTGTCTGAACAGGTTTTCTTTGAGTACCGCGCTTTACTAAAGTGTCCCAATTCACACCCTAAAATACCAGCGCTAGAATAACAGCAGAATCATGGTAGTAGCAATAGAAATAAAGAATAATGAAACCTATTTGACATGCTATTTATTATATTAATATTTATATTAGCATAATATCAATTACCATTAGTTATTAGCAGTAAGCTAATAACATGACTAAGCAATTCTAAATAGCCAGCCACACAATGCATAAAAAACCAAGCTGTGATCGTCTAAGTCTAACAAAAGTTGTCACGTTATGCTTAAAAACCTCCTCATAAACCTTCCAAACCCCTTATCATGTAGACTAATCACGCCTAAAGAAAGTTAAGCCCGGCCAGAAAAAGGGAGTTTGTTGAGCAAACATTTAAAAGAGGGAACTCTGACACTAAAATGGCAGTGATCGTGCAAGTCTGCACTTGTTCTTGTGTTCTGTTGATCTTTGAGGGAATTCCTTACCCATTTAAAACAACTGGAAGCTGTAAGATCAGGTAGATTCAACAATTAATTATTAGCCATGACGACACGTCGTTGCACAGTTACAGACTCTCGGTGAAGGACGATCTCGTTAGCAGAGGTTCAGATAACGCCGCCGCATGTGAGATTAACGACTGAGCGCATTTCCATGTAAGCTGAACGCCTGATTACTGGATTTATCTTAATATACAAGTGATAAGTGAAGTCATACAAGTTATGCAAGTACGCCACTGGTGTCTGAACTGAAAGGCTGTGGATTTAGTGGAACAGGCCTGGATCGTAGCCCAGTAATTGGTTTATCCGGAGCATGTAGCAGATTTTGCATGTGCGGAACGCTGCTTGATCTAGGCTCTATTCCAAACCGCATACAGGGCACCAAATAGCATGTCAAATAGGTCTCATTATTCTTTATTTCTATTGCTACTACCATGATTCTACTGTTATTTTAGCGTTAGTGTTTTAGGGTGTGATTTGGGACACGCTAGGAAAGCGGGATAGTCAAAGAAAACTCGTTCAGACACAAGAAGAACATGAAAATTTCACAGAAGTAAATATGCCATTTCCAACAGATGCATACTCAGACTGCAGCTTTTACTCCGCCTGTGTGGTTTGTATGTTCTCCCTGTAAATGCATGGGTTTCCTCCCACTTACCAAACAGCCGTAAGGTCAGTAGTTTCCAACCCTTTTCCTTGGAGCCCCACCCTACAAGTAGCTAAGAATAGCTGGGTCTCCACACACAGGCCAAAAGAATAAAGTGATTCAAATCTCTATAGGCAAAAATGGATTCCTTTTATAGTTTATTTTTCCTTTTTCTCAGTTTGGCTAATTTTTTATGCAGCTACAACATAGCTAAAATCAATCACAAGCTTATTAAATATATTTGTAAATCGTTTCATACAGATGTTTTCAATGTGTGTGTTATTTTATTTTGATTTAATATATCCAAATTAACGCTTTCCCCTCTGTGATGTTTGGAACCTGGACTTTCCAAAGGTTAATTGGTCACTCTAAAATCAATTTTCTGCTGTTAGAGATGTAGAACTGCTGGAGAGGGTGAAGCCTGAGATGGATCTTTCAGTTTTCGCCACGTATCTCACTGGTATGCGAATGTTCCCTGATGCGCTGAGCTATTTCTCAAGCTGCTTCCTAAACAAACACACATAAATACGATCTCCCCCATTTCCATGTTGGCGTTCAGGCTTTTGAGCAGGACACTTGAAAGTGAAGGCTCAGACTACATCAATCCATCACTGGATCAGTTACCGCGTCCTGTTGGTTACCGTAGACAGTTGGATCAGATGGATACACAAAAAAACACAGTGCATGGGAAAAGGGGAAGTGGATAACAGCCGGCAGCACTGGGTAATCTCTTTTACCTCTTACCCAAAAAATCTGCACGACCCCTTAATAACACAGTAGGTTTCGAGACCTAAAGAAAACATTTACATTTTAAAGTCAAAATCAAATTGACTTCTGTAGAGCTTTAGAACATTGCCTCAAATCAGAAAAAACTCCCTAAACGGTATAACAAAGAAACCCAGGAAAGACCAAGTCAAGAAGAGTCCTGACCTCCTTGGGTGTCCCAGATGTTATAAGTAAGAATTAAGTTTAAAATAATTTTTTAAATAAGCAGAATTAAAAAAAACATAGAGAACATATGTAGTTGAATTGTTTTCATTTCAGATTGGCTGTTTCAGCTCGGAACTGGAATCTATTCACATTTAATTAATCGGTATACTTTATATGTTGATAAATCTTAAGTCCCTGACCAGGTCACTTCATCCTGGCTGTGTTATCGGATAAAGACAACCAGGCATAAAAGGGTTTAACATCTGGATCAGTGTCTTTTTCACATCTGGTTCACGCATTGGATCATCTTCATCTAAGCTCCATGTCTCTGGTGGCTTTGGTACTGGCAAACTGTAAGCACATGGCACTGGTCTCAGAGCTAAAGGTAGATGATTTTGTTTCCTTATTTTTAGGCAAAAAGCCAGAAATCTTGGACAGACAGAAGCATCTATCTGATCTTATCAAATCAGATACTGGGACTGGGACTGCTTTGACTTCTGAGTACCTCTGAGCAATCGTGGTGCTTTGAGCCTTAAGATGTAATACGAGCCATTTCTACTGTATTTAAATCTTCAAGGCACCAAACCCTATCGAAGTGTACCTGAAGAACATGTGCATCCAAAGAGCATCTGTAAATGTAAAACGCTTTTATAATCATCTGCCAGCATCGAACCTGACTAATCATGTCTGGACCTGCCTAAATCAACATTTGCATAGCACCAAACACCAAACACTGAGCGCATGGTGTGCTCTCCTGTGGTGAGTGTGATTTGCTGGTGGGTTGTTAAACTAGAGAGTTCTCCCCACTCCTTAGCTCGGGCTGTCCCTTTCTTTGAGTCATGTTCCTTTACGGCCGCAAGTCCACAAATGAGCCTGACCCAGCCTTGATGAGGTCACAGAACTTCTTCCACAAATGAACCTGACCTCCTTGTACGTAGCTTTTGGAATGACCAGTCAAGTGCATATCCTGCTGTCTAAACAAGAAGCTTCACCGTGGTCCCAGGACTTCCTAGAGGAAAGGGTAAATGAGGGGAAAAAAAACCTCAAATGAGGCATTTGGGTTTATTGCTTAAGGTTAAAAGGAGCTCCTGCTCACATCTTTTTATGCACTGTGAACAGTCGAGCTTCACTGTAAAAACAGATGGGCCAGGGAAATAGAGAAGTGTAAGTTGATGTCTCTGACCTTACATAAGCACTTCCTATAAAAGTTAACACGCAGGATTTGAAAAGCCCTGGCCCTCTTTCACGGGAGCGTGGAAATGAACTCACCAGACTCGTAGCTAAAGGGGGCTGCTCGGAGTGGACTAGGTGTGGCCAGTTCAAGAGAGTGGATTCAATGGGACGAGGCAACCCTTTCCAAAAGCCCACAACTCTGAAGGAATGTATGGAAAGCCATTAAAAAAAAACTGATCTGGAATCTAAATTACGTAAAGAAAACATTGGGCTCTAATGGGCATTTGCTTTCTGGAACACATTTTCAAATAAACCACCAGGTCCAACGAGAACTTATTTCTATTCCTTGCTTTTTCGGCATTAGCTCTGCGAAGCTTGTAGCGTGATGTGATCTATCGAGCAAGCTTGTTCTTGGATACACCAGCGTTAAAGGGTTGGAATAAATCAGTAGAACCTCTTCTTTCCCTCCACCCTTTCTTCTCTCGCTCTCTTTTGTGCAATCCCACATGTGCTCAATATATCACTTAAAGTGTATCACCTTATCCCTTTGTTTATCATCTCCTAGGATAACCATGTGGAATCCTCATCTTCTCCTCTTTCCTTGTCTATAGCATTTCCAAAAGTATTTTACAAGCAGCTGGTTGCTGCACCTAATGCTTTGCAGCAGCCCGAGCTAGTAGCTTACACGATATATTGAAGGTAAGAATCAAAGCGACTCTTTTGGCAGGGGGACCCAGATGTGAGGATTACCCCATGATGTCAGTTTTGGCCCTAAAACACAAAATTCCGAACAAATTGAAATCTTATTGAGGAGGAACGTGGAAGATCTTCAAATGTTCGCTTGAAACTGGAATCGGAAAAAAGCAGCGCGTCCATGCGGAGGTCATTTGCTGATTCAGCTGTTTATGAGACCCTAATGATTTAATGGAGCCGTTTCAGAGCAAGCCCTTGACTTTGAAACGAATGACTTATGATGCTGGTAGTGCCAAAAAATTAGGGGAGAAAGAAAAGAATGAACTTCCAGCCATGAATACAGAGGTGGAGGTAAATATGGTCCAGTACTGACTTTAACCAATTAATGCTTATCGAAGGAGCTGGCGGCCCATGTGGAACTGGCTAAGCTTCAGACGCGTTCGGAGGGCTGGAGCGTGAGGCTGAGACACCCAGGAGGCTCTTCTGGACTCGTCGTGTCATCATTAGCTCTGAGTGATGAGCGCGGACCTTCTCTCCGGTTTTCATTTATGTGAAAAAGTGGCTTTAGTTTCACAGAAAAACCCTGTTCCGTTTTGGCACGCCAGAGAAACAGTCTTTAAAAATAAATTCCCAATTGATTGTTTCAAGTCATTTATGACTTTCCTTAATCTGTCTTCAAAAAGCTATGGCACAGTTTCACGATGGCTTGGTAGTACAGTCATGAAATCAGCTACTCAACCGAATAGAGGAGCTCCTGGAGCTCGGTAAGGGTTCCCCTTAAAAGTGGATGGAAATAATAAAAGCAGCCATTGCTGAGCAATAAAGGTGCACTGGTCAATATATTTATTGATTTTACAATACAAATATGGAAAGTGGGCAAGTGTGAGAATGCCTGAGAAAAAAAATGAGAAAGTCATATCCTGTTTGATCAATTTTAAAGAACTTTATCAGCCATAATAGCATGTTTTGTTGCTTAAAGTACATGTATGTGATGTAAGGGCAGATGGTTTGGTGATATCTCCAAACTCTTCCCTCCAAAAATACACATTCATCTTCGAGTTATGACAGAACATTGTATAAAACCTCCAGAAATATCATCGAGATCTTTCCATGACCCACCACATGCTGGTGCTTTTTAATGATAACAGCCTGTCATTTGCAAGCTGGGCATCGAATCTGGAAAGCCGAGCATACCTGGCGAGTCTGTTGTTACAGTCTATGGTTGTTACTGTCTTCCAGGACAGAGGAAGCATTCTGTTCTGCAAACGAACGTGGCTGCATGTTCCGGGTTTGGATTACAGCACAGACACCTTATACCAGGTAAGAAACGCGACTGGTTCTTCCACTTCAAACTGACGGACGAGAAGCCAAGCGAAATCCAATTCCATGGTCCAGCAGTAAGATGTGGCGTGCTGAAGTGAAAAGGGAATTCATTTTAATATCACATGCAAATACTTTCGCGACTTCACACTAGTTTCTATTACAGGATATCACGAAAAAGCAGATATTGAAACCCGTCAAGGTATCCAGAGTGAACCTCAGCTTCTGATTGGCTTCCCCTAGCTCCAGCTTCACGGCCGTGGGATGCTGCTAGGGCTTAAGAATAGCTCAAGTTTGACGTTTAGCCCGGGACGAGGGTGTGAATTTGTTTTAGGGAACACATTGTTGTTTGTAGAAAACAGGAATTTGTTTATAAGTGTTGATACAAAAGTTGTTCCATGAATTGGTCAGCCTTCCACGAATGAAGCCATTTTCCATGATCTGGAAAATTTCCACTTGTTTGGCCTGATGGCAATGGAAAGTGTTAGCTTTGTTTTGACTCTAAACTGCCCGGCCAAA
This sequence comes from Parotocinclus maculicauda, assembly GCA_034780255.1. NCBI lineage: Eukaryota > Metazoa > Chordata > Actinopteri > Siluriformes > Loricariidae > Parotocinclus > Parotocinclus maculicauda. The sequence goes on from JAUZSU010159048.1 coordinate 19,815, forward strand.
TTAGAGTGCTCTCACTGTTTGTTTATGATCAACAATAGGATGTTTTTTGAACGCTTTTTCTTAATGTTAAAACCATTACAAGTATTTAATATTTAAAATATTTTATTTTATCACACTCTTTCCTACATCGCCTGAGAGACGTAACTGTAATTTGGCAGGTAAGGCAATAACATGCATGCTGGTATAAAGCATAGAATGACATAAAGAAATTAAATAAGTTATGCCCTTCATTATGGATAGGGTCGACAAGAGCCAGTGCCTCTCCGGCAGCATGGGGCACAAGGCAAGAACAACCATAGACAGGCGCCAGTCCATCGTAGGGCACGCATACCATACATAGTAACATAGTCCAGAAATGCCCCTGTATCAACTATTTGGAAACAATATTGTACTGCAGATTGAATAGTACAGAATTAAATAATGCAGTATAACTAACACATGTATTAACAGGAATTGTCGTTTATTTCTAGAAAATATTTCACTGACAGGACCTGCATAGAGCAGTTAAGCCTGAGCTACCGTACCTTTCCAAAAGTGAGGCATCGCATATCTGTTCCGTCACACCTGTCCGTTTTCACACATAATGCTTTATTGAAACTATTTCCCAAACTCCTTATAATTCATAGATGAACAGAGTTACTTTGATTTCAGTGACACCACTGTTCAGCCATATACAGCTTGGTCCGATTCAACCCCCGTCACTATTTTTCACAGATTTCAACATGCATTAACAAAATAATAAAAGACGAGCTTCACCGCCGTTCGGGACAGTGTTTATGAGAATGCACAGTTGCATTGCAGAACATGCAAACTGTGTTTGGAAGCTTAATATGAGTGAGTGCATAAACAGCAACAGCGCACGTGCACATGCTCACGTGCACGCTCACAAACAAATAGCCAGGTGCTGGCAACCAAACTGAAAACAACCACATAACATTTAAATAACAGAATTTGGTTCCAACTATTCTTTTTCCTATTCTGCATTTATAGGGCTTGAGTTTAAAATGTTTACATAGAGCACAGAAAAACAATATGTATATATAAAGCAGCCTGGCTCCTCCCCGTGTCTGCCTGGGTTTACTCCGGGTACTCTGGTTTTCTCCCACAGTCCAAACACATGTGTTGGGTTAACTGGTATCTCTAAAGTGGTCCTTAGTGCATGACTCTGTGTGTGTGTGCCCTATGATGGATTGGCACCCCGTCTGGGGTTGTTCCTGCCCTTGTGCCCAGAGTTGCTGGGTGGGCACCGGCAGGCTCGTGACCCCGTGTGGATTCAGCGGAAGATAATGAATGAATAAATGTTATTATTTACTTAGCGTTACTCTTACTACAAATTTATTTCTTACAGTTTTACTTACATCTTACATCTAATCCACTCAAGGAGGTTTGTACGTCTTGGTTCTCCCAAGGTTTCTTCCCTACCATGTTTAGGGAGTTTTTCCTTGTTACTGTTACCCTTACCTAGGCTTGCTCAATTTGGGACTGGCCGTATAAGATAATGTAATATTTGCTTTAATATAAAAGTTGCTTTGAGACACTGCTTGTCTTGACTTGACTTGACTAGAAGAAATCTTTGGATTGTTTGAAGGATCATGTTCTAATCATAATATCAGGACATGATAGGATCCTAATTGTGTAGCACAGTCGGTGATCATGCTTTTAGCAGGGCTTTTATCAGACTGACTTATGTGAATCTTCGTTTGTGACGTTTAATTAGTTTCAGTTTCATTAGAGAAACACACACTTTATATTTACATTTACGGCATTTAGCAGACGCCCCTATCAAGAGCGACTTACAACTTATACAATCTTACAATCCAAGAAATTGTGGCTTAAGGGCCTTGCTCAAGGGCCCAACTGTGTCAACTTGGCAGAGGTGACCTTCTGGTCCAGAGGCCAGTACCTTAACCGCTAGGCTACCACAGTCCCACATAAATACAGTCTTACAATCCATACAATTGGGGGTTAAGGGCCTTGCTCAGTGACCCAACTGTAAATTTAATAAATTAAAACCAAACTAAAAAGTTCCTAGGTGCTTGGAATCAGAAAATGTTTGAAAGTTACAATGGAGCTTCAATTCACCAAACCTTGGCTGTGTGCTCGAACACATGCTGAAGCCATTGCTGTTGCTTTGCCCTGCTTCCAAAAGGCATATCAAGGAGGATGCTGACAGTCCTCATATAACATAATCCTTTGTGTGAAGAAATACTACAAACGATCTGGCTTTACTGTTTCACCCATGGGGAGAGAGCGGGGAAAATAGAGTGATATCAGAATAACGTACATTATTCAGCAGAGGTGTTAACAGGTACAACCTGACCAAAGTAATTTGTAATAACGCTTTGAGGTACGGGTTGAAGTTAAGTGAACGAACGTGTTTTGGAGACGCTGTATCAGAAGTATTTATCCCATCTTATCATTTCCAGCTCATTTACATGACTTTCTTAGTGAGTTGCTTTAAGTCTAAGTCAAAATCAAAGTCAGACTGATTTCTATAGTGCTTTTTTTATCTTATGGCAGATTTACAATGTGTTTACAATCTGTCTAAAACCAAACGTTTACGGACGAAACCATGGGAGATCAAAGACTGAAAGTGGAATCCAACCTCCATGAGCAGTCTAAATGTTACATGTAAGATTAATGTAATTATCTTTTATGGTTATAACATAAAAAACTAAGCCAAACATTTTTTATTGCAGCCCTGAAGCAGATAAGACATTGAATGAATAAATAAATATGAACAAAAAGAACATATTTCAATGTAATAATTACATTCTATATAACAATAGATCATATAGAACTATGGCAGTTGCGTGCACATAAATATCCAGCCATCCATTATCTTACGCTTAATCCACATGGGGACACGAGCCAGCCGGTACCCACCCTCAGGGCACACGCACAGTCCCTTTAGAGACACCAATTAACCTAGCACGCATGTTTTTGGATTGTGGGAGGAAACCGGAGTACCCGGAGTAAACCCACGCACACAGTAGGAGGACATGAAGACTCCACACAGAAAGGACCCAGGCCGCTCCACCCTGGAATTGAACCCGGGACCTTGTTGTTGTGAGGCAGTGCTGCCTATGCATATAAATATGACAGAAATAAATGAATGAAACAAGTTTATTTTTATTTCGATTTAATATATCTAATCAAGAATAACTTTTATTGAAATACCTTAAACTGTACATTTGGTAGGTCAAACCATCACATTTCATTCTATTGTTTACATTTAGAATCAAACAATTCATAATTTTAATTATAACTACATTTACATTTACAGAAAGTGTGTGTATATAGAAATATATCCTTTTTGTTTTTACCCACCTTCCTACTTTACCTTCTGCCTCAAAACCTTTTCAAAATGTAATTCCTCAAATTAAAGTCAAAACGGCAGACATCAATCCCAAAATCATCTACTTATCACGTCTTCTTATTCCTTATTACCGACTAGACCTGAATAGTATTAGTGCGCCATTGTAGTCGACCAAAGTCCACGCTAAGGTTATGGCCTCTCTTCCCGGTCATGAACCACATGATGGAGAGCTGGAAAAACTAATCATGACCAAAGGAGCGAGAGGTTATGCTGAAGCAATTACGACCTGCTGGTGGTCCCTGCATCACCCTGTAAACCAGAAGATCTAAACCAGACATCAGGATCATGACATCTGGATACAAATGAGGGAAAGTCTTATAGTCTCAATATATCAGTCCACCTTTTAAGTAAGTGGTGTAGGTTTGTCTTCATTTTCTGTGTTTAGATACCAGGATGGACCAGATACTGTATCAGGGACCAGTATTAGGATTCCTACTTTGTTAGATCGAAGTTATAGGATCATTATTGGAATTAGGCCAGCCTTTTTTAATTGCTTGTTTCTCGGATGTCCCTACTTAAGAATCTACTGAGGAGGGAGGAAAAAAAATAATCAGCACTTTTCAATTTCTCGAGGACTATGTGGAATCAATACAAGGAAGGAGGAAGAAATAAATATACATTTTTATTTTAAAATAACTTTTTTTTAACCTACAATAATATTAAAGTGAATCTGGAAAAAAATGTAATGAACAGAAAAAAAACGTTGGCTTTCCACCAGAGGGCGGAAAATAGCTAGAAAATATATATATATATATTTTTTTTATTTCAACCATTGGTGCTGCGGCGGATCCGAGAAATACCAAAACATTGTCAGCGGATCCGCGAAACAAGCAATAACAAAAGTCTGGGCTTAGTTCCTAGAAAATCTACGGCAACACACTGGTATCAAACCCTATGGACCCGGCCACTGCGTGTTTAATCTCCAGGTTCTTAAAAATGTACTGAATGTCCCTTTTCACACATTTAACTTGAAAACCATCCTGTGAAAGAAAATGTTCTTCCTTTGATACTCAAATACAAATAACTTGGAGGCATACACCTGTTCTTTTTGCTTTTAGTAACCTTTCAGGATGTAGTTAGATTATCAAGATTATAGAGCTGTAAAAATTACAGCTTCAGTGTATTTTATTCCCCATATAAAAAACCCTTCCCTCTCTGTCTAAACATCACTGACTTGGATAATGTTCTGCCTGTAAGCCTAACGAGAGTGTAATCACAACATACAAAAAGAAATCATTTTTCTTTCCTAACTTTTGGGAGCAGTATATTTAAATAATGAATAGAAAACCTTAAAAGACGTGGGTGTTTAAAATTATGTCTGATTTCATCCTGCTTATTGTATCCCATTTCAGACAGACGGTACGTAAATAACGCAGGTAATCCTTGTGAACAAGACCGTAAGGACATCACCATGAATTGTGAGTTTATTAGTGATGTTTATTGGATCGAGTATGTTCATACGTTAACAAACACGGCTGGTTAAAACTATGTGTAAGATCGTTAATTCTCTACAAAACAGCCCTTATAGAACAAACACTGAATTATTTTTTTAAAGTAATGATCAAACAAGTAAGGTCGATTTAATGTTGTTCCTCACTAATCCAACTGGTAGAAATGACTTGCTCTTTTGACCTTGAATAGAAGCCAGCTCGCACAGATGGAGAAGGTATGAGAGGGCAATTAAAAACACACTGTATCCCCAACAGCTGTTTTTGCACCAGCACATCTGAAGAAGGTAACGTCTGCTAAAGAGATAAGTGTTTGTTTAGCTTCTGTTACACTTTGGCCACAAATGACACATCCATTTACTTGAACCCATCGACTGTTTATTTGCTTTCACAGCTTTGGGAGAGGCCACACGTTGGGTCATTAGGGGTTAATTGTTGCCTGCACCTGTCTCAGCCGACCCTGTTTGTTACAATGTCTGCTACTTCATTTTGGGTCAGAGGCGAAACATCTGAGGTAAAGAAAACCAGGCCTGGGATGAAAACTTTCCCCGTTCCCCCCGCCCCCCGCTTCAAGCCTTTGCTCTGTCGGTTTCAATCAGCCGTTTTACGGAAGATGGAGTGGTAAGTCATGGGGAAATTCGACACCACATTCGGAAGGGGAAAGTATCACGGAGCAAACCATTTGGTTTAGATAAATCGGGACTCAAACTCATCATATAAGCTTATAATGATATCATATATAAGATAGTTTGATTACTATGAAACACAACAGGGAAAGTGGCCCGAAACTGGATTTGTCACCAAGTCCATTTTTAGGTTGATGTTTAATGTGACCTATATATATTAACATTTACAATAATGTCATTTAGGAGATGCCCTTATCCAGAGCGACGAACAATTAATACAGTCTTACAATCCAAGCAATTGTGGGTTAAGGGCCTTGCTCAGGGACCCATCAGGGGTGGGGTGGGGGGGGGATCCTCCGCTCCGAGAGAAGAGACCGGAGCACCTTCTGTTCCATATTCCAGTA
>JAUZSU010159049.1:0-13966 GCA_034780255.1 Parotocinclus maculicauda
GCCCCTATCCATGCCAGTACACGAGGAACGTGAGCAAAAAAAACATTCCATGGGCCCCTCTCCCTACTTGGGCCCTGGGTAGTCAGGTCCACTTTTCCCCCTACTACCACGCCCATGGCTGGACCAGATCGGCCCGACCAATCAATACTCGCTGGAACAAAAGTCCAGTTCAGATTCAGGTGAAGTATTTTGATGGATGGTTGCTGTGAGAGATTTGGCAGGGGCCGATGGATTTTCGGCGCTGGTCTTCATCGTTCATTATGCGCCTTGTTATCAATTTGTAATTATTTCCACTGTCTGACGAAAAGAGGATCGTTAATTTCGGAAGGAGAGCGAGTCCGGAGCTGCATCTTGGCATGCTGATGATCATTACATTACCTCAGTCCCAGGTGGGAACAAAGCAGCTGCCTTTTAGAACAAAAGCACTTAAGCTGAATTGCTTTTGAGAGCAGCCGCCTGAGTAAACAGATCACGGGGAGGACGAGGTTGGACCAGGGCCTGAGCGTCATAACGTGCAGCACGAGCCAAGCAGTTTGAGCAAGGTTAGATGTCCAGTTTCTACGCAAACTACAGATAAAGCAAAGGAAGGAGCTTTAAATCAGACGATAAGGGCGTTAGATGCTCCTCTCCGCCCTCTGGCCCAGACTCAGAACATCAAAGCTCTGATGTCAGCTGATCTTTATCATGCAGTGACCGTGACTGGACGGTGCAGATACAGACACAATCGATGGACCTGCTCTGTCTGCACAGGAAGCTCCGACCACCTTCAGATTAGACACGAGAAAGCTGCTGTCTCATAGACATGGGAGAACATGCCAATCTCCACACAGCCATAGCCACCAGGACCTTGGGGGTGTGGGACACAAATAGCACTGGATAGAAACGCCATGTGGCGTTTTATATTTCTTCATTTAATTTGAATCTTTGTATAAATAAGGTAAATGTTATGGCAACAAAGGGCACACATTTTATATTAATATTTATTTTGATATTAAAATAAATTATGTTGCAATTATTTTATCCATTATTTCAAGGTTTTTTTTAAATGTCATTATTTTTTCGAATTTTTTTTTTGCTTTTATTTATTTATGTACACATTTTTTATATACAGTTTGTACTGTTGGCATGCAAAAATCATTTTTAAATACATCAACAATTTAAGTTTTTTTTTTTTATCCTAGCTTTTTAATTATTATAATAATTTTATACTTATTGTAATTTATTTTTATATTTATTTTAACATTTTCTTAATAAAATCATCATGAGGAACTTTATTGATTTCAATATTAATCAACCAAATTCATATTCTAGTCTACAATTTTTTAAAAATATTTCCCTGTAATTATTTTATCCATTATTTCAGCAAAGATTTTTCCACCGATTTTTCCTTTATTTTCTGTCTATTTTAACATTCATTTCTTTTTATTCGAATACGTTTCTAATATGTTTATTTTCTCAACCTGTCGGGCGAAAATGCGCATTATTGATTATTTACAAATATTTATTATTTGGATTTTATTTGATTCGCCTCAGTTTGCCCTGGAAATCGGTGCCATTAAAGGCCGAAATTTAAGAAAATAATCCATATACAGTATGATCCATGTTCTAAAAACCAGTTACAGCATGTACACTCCATATTACAGCCTCCTGCTGCGTTTCCATTATTAATAATCCGAATAATGAGCAGATGTCAGCATCACAATTACAATGTAAACACCCAACAGTTTAGGACTTAAACTGGACTGCCATCTGCTGCACGTGTGTAACACTACAGGAGATATGAGTGGGTCTTTTTGATAAACAAACGACCAAATAAATAAATGTACTTTGGGTAACCGAATTAAATATGACTTTTTTAACACAGTTGCACCAATAAACACAGCAATCGCAGACCAAAATAATCAGCACAAGGCGACAAGTGACTTTCAATCAAATAGTATAATATCAAAAAGTATAAATATCATAAAAGAAAAGAATGAAAGAAAAAAAGATAACAGTAGAGGTAAGGTGGTTTTAGCCAGACATCTTAAAATAATCCCAAACACAGGACCATATTCGCCAAAATTCACGTTTGTCGACGCAAGTCAAAAGTCAATATCTCCAAGCCAAGAAATGTTTAATGTCATGTACTGATCACAACGAGACGTGCCTGAGAAGCTAACTAGCTTATGATCTTAGCCTTGAGTCTACACTAGCAGCACTATCTCTGTAATATTACTGAACTGCATTTAGAGTGAAAATGATATTTATAGTAGTTACCATAGCGAAACAAAAGTTCCACATATTAAAACTGATACCTGCTGTGATGCTTTTGATCCTCGCTGTGACCCAACAGATGGCATCTCTTCAAAACCAATTTAGATCAAAACTAAATGTTTTACCTCAGGAAAAAATGTTAATTACATGCCTTTCGAATCGCTTGCCTGTCTTCATAAAGTAAAATCCCGTACAACCAGCATTATTATCACTCGTATATGTTAATAAATGTTAATAAATAGTAAAGTCATGTGGATCGTTCATGTATGCTCTCACAAAAAAAAAATGTAAGGCTAATAGGCTAGGTTGCTACCTGGACATCTGCTATTTGTTGGATAGAGATTTGTTATTAGTCCCGAGCTGTTTGATAGCAGCCAGGGTAAGATTAGCATTAGTTATCTTTCCAAAGCAAAGGTCAGGACGTTTTTACACAAATAATTTTTTTTAATGGAAGAGTTTTGGCACACGTGGAAAATGGCTTTTTGCTGGTTTCCTAAAAGTAAGAAAGTTAACAAAACTACTGTGGGTAAATTGAAAATATTTTCAAATACAATGCCTGATTAGTAGCTAAATTTAATGTGTTGAGAAAATAGATATATATCGGCGTACAGGAGGCTTATATATGTACACAGATGTATATATGTACACAAGCACACACTGGTCACTTCATTAGGTACACCTCGCTACGCTGCGGTTGACCACCTTTTGTCTTCAGGACTGTCTTAATTCTTTATGAATAGACATAACAAGGTGCTTAAACCATTCTTCTAGGATTTTGATCCAGACTGACATCATAACATCATGCAGCTGCTGTAGATTTGCAGTAGGTGCTCTATGGAGGCCAGTTGAGTACAGTGAACACATTGCCATGTTAAAGAAACCAGTCTGAGATGATTTTTGTGAAATGGTACACATGGGAAATGGTCATAAAGGAATGGACATGGTCAGCAACAATACTCAGGTAGACTGTGCTGTTTAAATAATGATCAGTTGGTATTTAGGGGCCCAAAGTGTACCGAGAAAACACTCCCACACCTTTAAAGCACCACTAGCAGCATGGACTGTTAATACAAGGCAGGATGAATCCATCCATTCCTCATTTTTGGCCTATTCTCTATGAAGCCTAGAGTTTCTAGAGTAGATCAGCAGTTTCTGAAATATTCAGACCAGTCAGTCTAGGACCAGTAACCATGCCATGCTTAAATTTACATGAACTACAATTCTACCACATTATAATGCCAGCTTTGTTTGCATTGAGTCGCATTATAGACATTCACAGGTAAGCTGTGTTTAACGACAATCCGATCAACATCTGTTAGCTTCAACAAACAGGATCCTAACTATTTTAGTAAATTATAATGGGACTGTTACGAGATGTACAAGATTAGTTTGTAGCGCGAATGCGAATAAGATGCAAAAGGCGGCAAAGCGCCAGAAAACGAGTATGAACTCGGCCGCATGAGGAACAGATCGCGAAAGGTGCCTAAGCACCTGGGGGTGAGCGTAAGCTCGGGCACGAGTAGGCCAAGCCGGGGCGCGTCCCATTCAGGACGGCCAGCCAGCTGGAGTAAAGCTCGTTGAGTGCCGACGTCGGAAGAGCATGAGGTCAAGCGTGCGAGGAACGAACGAGTACAGGACGGGAGACCCTCAAAGTGCCCCTAAAACACTAAATACCTCGGGGGTTTCCCCCGTATGCGTCCGTCGGCACTAAAAGCCCCAGGACGTAACCCACTATCCCTAAAGGTGAGCGTAAGTGCATGAGCGTGCCGTTGGTCGGGCGTGCGTACCGAATGAAGACGACGTGGCCACGAACAGCGCTAAAACCCACACCTAAATATCAGGAGAAGCAGCTGTTCGGAATCAGGTCGTAAATTGGTCACTGGATATAAACAGCCTCACCAATTGCTCTGTAATGGCGACCGGCGAGGACGACCAAACGCGCCGGGGCAAAAGGTAGGTACCCTAACAGGGACATCCCCTAATTTGTCTCACCTTTCCCAAACACGGCCAATATTGCCTATATGTGATAACTGACTGGGCGGAAAGGCACTTCCGGGATTCAGATATGGTGCCCTGAACAGTTTTTGGACTGCCCCATTGGAGCATTTAGTGACAAAAATTAATCATACAATTTGCCTTGTTCAAATATTTGTGCACCTCCGGAAGGTAAAATGGAGGGAAGAAACAACAACAATGATCCAAAACACTTCATAATCTACCTTTTCATTTCTACTTCAATAAATGAATATTGACAGTTTTGGAATGAATTCCACAATCCTCAGACTTGTACATGATTAAAAATCTGTGCCTCAGACATGCTGTGCATGCAAAACAACCTAAGAGTATTTGGAACTATATGCATTTTGCAAGAAAGCAGCTATATAAAGACTGTCCGCTTGTACAAAAATGTTTGGAGGCTGCGATCTCTGTCGAGAGCAGTTTTACTGACAGACAGAATACTCAAGCAAATAAAAATTAATGGTGCATTAAATTAAAGATGTCATATTTAGGGTTTGTATCATTAGAAAATATTGCTTTCAATCAGAAAAATAAATAGAATGCTTCATTGAACAAGCAACACTGCAGTTTTTATGCAGTTTAAAGTAACCTTATGGGCAAAGGTATGTAAACATTCCCTATATACAAATCCATTAATATGGAGTCAGACCACTTTGCTGTTGTAAAAGCCTCCACTTGCCAGGGAAGGATTTCCATTAGATATTGGCAGCTGAAATGAGTGATAAAGTCTGGCATAAAGCAACCATTTTACTTTATTCCATAGTTTTTCCTTGAGGTCAAGGTCACAAATCTTTAGTTTTTTCTAAACCTAAATTTGGCAATAAGGCTTTAGTCTTGGACTCGAGATGTTTGTCTGTAGTCTCTGACGTTAGAATTTGCACTTTTTTCTAGGATATTGGTCTCATATGGTTTGATCACTCGTTCAAGATGTTTAAAATGTGTCTTTTATTAATTCCCAAACACAATACTTTTGCCTTTTACTAGTTAAAACACTGGCTATTGGGACAAAAATGACATGGCTGAGCAAAAAGCTTGTGGACCTGATGTAAATAATTAAAAAGGAGCCACTGCGATGTTCTTGTCATGTAAGATGTAATGGATTTACCACTATACGCTATATAAACTATACAGTCCCTATTTGGAGAACCATATCCTTCTGTATCTCTTTCTGCATCAGGTATTGGTAATGCTGTAACAGTAAAATGTGGTCAGTTGCTATAAATTATATATTCATTCATTTATTCCACTTAATCCACACAGGGTCGCAGTCCAGGCGGTTCCCACTCGGCAACTCTGGGAGCAAGGGCAGGAACAATCCTAGTAGGGTGCACAAACAGTCACACACTAAGGGCCACTTTAAAGAATTAACCCAATTAACCTAACACACACTTTGGACTTTGGACGGTGGGAGGAAACCGGAGTACCCGGAGTAAACCCACGCAGACACGGGGAGGACATGCAGACTCTACACAGAGTCAGGACCCAGGCTGCTCCACCTTGGGATTGAACCAGGGACCTTCTTTGTGTGAGGCAGCAGTGCTACCCACCGAGCCACCGTGCCGCCATAAATGATATAATAATAATTACATTCCCTAAAATACTATAACACAGTAGAAACTCAGAATTAGGACGCCTCTTCACTCGAACAATTCGTGCATTTAATGGCACGTTGCCCCCAAATGGAAACAAAAATTCAGACTTTGAACATGGGCACCCTAAACGAACACTCAATAGTGCGATCTACCATAGACATTGTACGTAATCCAGTTTAGTAGGTAGCAATGATGAACCAATAAGGTATGAAAAAATCAACGAGGGAGCAATCATAGGCATATTATGTACAGTATATTCTGTAAATATTAAATATAATCCTACTTATGTTACTTCTTACAGGGAAGTAAGAGAAAATCAGAGTTTAAAATTGCCAATCGTGAAGTCACATTCTATGCTGCATTACCATTTTCACTACAACTAACTCTAATCTATTAAATCATGCCTCCACCTTTTGTCAATATGCATTTAGGAAGATGTTTTTCCTGGCATCTCTATCTCAGTCATGTTGGTCAGATTGCCAGTTGGTGAAGCGTGATTCATCAGAATGTTGCACTGATGATGCTTGGCACTGTCCTTGATCTAGGCCTGCTCAGCTGCTTAGCCATTAAAATCCAATCCATGAAGCGCCATAGTTCTTGCTCAGATGCTGCTTCTAGTGGTTACTACGTGCTTTAGCAGTCTGTGGTTCATTCTGTGGGCTTGTGTGGCTGAAAGAGATAATCATATGATGCTGAATATCATAGATCTCTTTAATACACCAGTATTTTACCTCTGAAGACTGCATATGATATCATTGACATTTTATGTTTATGTCGTTGAAAGAACCAAACGCATTGCTTGTCCACCCACCATGTCCATGTAAGTGTATTGTTTATCATAGTCTATTCACGGAAAATGTTTTTGCATAAATGGATTCACATAAAAGTATGCAGTAATGCTATACATGCACACATGAGAAAGCACACAATCATGATTAATGCATGCACATATCTGTCTGTTTGTCTAAACTGTGATCAGCTTATTATATGGCCAGTGGTGCTTGAAGGTTTGTAAATATTTAAGGTATGTGAACATGTATCACCTAAATATACTCTTTGAAAAAAAAAAAAAACAAGAAGGAGCTGCTGGAATTGAATAAAACGTTTTATGTATTTTTGTAATGATGATGCACATGTAAGTGATTACAATATTAGAGCCAAAAAATACATTTATTGGGGAAAACTGCATTGAAAGGAGGCTCTAGTTACCCTGTTGGTCTGCCTCTAGCCTGGATATAAGATAAGATATGTTTGGGAATGGGTGCATACTGGTTCTCTATGGTGGATTACTGGGTATTTGCCCATATATGTTGTAACTGGGTTTCGGCACATTTGTAGGTTGCCAAAGCTGGTGTCCCATCTGGTCCCATAAATGCTCAATTGGTGATAAATCTATGTACTGTATAGGCAAATGAAGTGTTGTAATTGTACAGAGACATTCCTTGGAAACCGTTGTTGTTTGGCTGAGTATTATCCTGCTAAAATGCCAGTTGGAAGCCCTGGAAGCAGTGTGTTACTCCACAGCAAAGGCAGGATTAAAGCACGAGGTCTCCATACTCAAACCTGACCTAACCTAACCTGGATTCCTCACTAAAGATGATAAAAATCCATCCATAGAAATCCAGGTTTCTTGTTCTCCATACCACTGCAAACTGTCAAAGACTGACTGTGGCTGGCTGTCAATGTCAGAATATGTAATGGCACAGTGACAACACATTTTCTTCTGTTAAGCTCCTGGAAATGGCCCGGAAAAAAGCCGGGGGTGGGTAGTGAAGGTGCCCGTTTCAACTGTCTCTGGATGGTAGACATTAAATTGTTGGAGCTGCTTGTGCATGTCGGTGGATCAAACATTCCTCTGGTGGGCTGTCCTGAGACACATTCAACACATTCCAATAACTTATCCAGAATGGCCTAGATGGAGTGTGTAATTCCAATGATGTGCCCCCTCTCAAAGTCTGTCAACTGGACAAAATGCCTTTGAATGCATCATAGACGCATATCTAGCAGTCAATGATCTCTTATTAAGAGGTACACTGCCAAAAAGTAGCCTCTAAGAGTCTTTTAAAGGGTAGCATTTTTATGCCCTCTTGTGGCATGATCAAGCATCTAATCAGAGCACACCTGTAATCTTTTACATATCTGCCTGAGACAGAACTGCATAACCAGTTTTCCAGGGCTTCAGCAACTCATTATCTGGATTCAATAACATTTTTGCTCATACTTTTTCTTTATAATTTTTGAATTAGTGGCCTTATTAGTTACTATGACACGATTCTAAAAATTATGATACCGGGTTCATGATTAAATCAAATCCAAACCTCCGTGCATGCTAATTCAGGCCCGTCCTGCTCAATGTAATCAGGACATCTGGAGGGTGGAAGGAGTACCTGCAGGAAAGGTTCCATGGGCCTGCCCTCATGACCAGCACACTGATGAGGAACTGCTAATGAATGATGACCACCTTCCACAGCTCTTCATTTCCCTCATCTAATGAGACTTGGTACTGCGCACAACGATAGCAAGTGCACCCAATTACTTAAATAAGGCTGACTAATTATCTAATTATATTAATACACACATTATCATAATCATGCCATACTAACAAGTGTTGCTCAGGTTGTTGTCACACAATATTAAGTGCTGGTCTAAAGCCTACTACCGATGCTCATCAGTTTGTCACATGGTATGATGCCATAAAAATTCAGCTTATGAGTATATAAATATATATATACACATACAGGGGTGCTTAAAAATTAAAAGTTTAAAGAATATTATTTTAGCAAACTGCAGAAGCATAGTTGTGTTCTTTTGGAAGTGGCCTTCTCCTTGTAACCCCATCACACTGTCTGCGTTCTGCTAACATAATAAACATTATTCAATGTGAGAGAAGCCTTTAGTTGCTTAGCAGTTAATAAATTTATCATTATGTTTTCACCCTGAAACTTCCTGTTCATTGAGACTCTGGCCTCTTCCTCAGGTTTAAGGTCTTTAAGAAAAGAAGGAGTACAAGCAGTAATTGACCGAAGCCATCAAAGAAAAATGCTTCACTCACTGTTGAATTTTGCATGTACTATAACTTGTTAACGGACTTGTCAGAGAGTCCTGATAAAGCAGGTATCATGAAGTAGTTCTCCTTAAAAGTTCACTTCTTCTCTTTTTTACTTTGATTCGACTTTTATAGTGATGTTGCCAAGAAGTGAAGAGAATCTTAAGATCTTTGGAAGCATATCCTTGGCTGCTACTTTTATTCAACCCATACCTCCATAATGAAGGTTATTAATTTTTAAGAGTTTAGTCCTAACCTTTGTTAACCATAATAGACATTCTTATAGTAGTAGAGAAATAGTAATAAAAGCACTAAGAACTTAATACATGAAGATATTCACATTGTTAATATTAAGCTGTTTACTTCTTGGGAATCTAATGACACAATGATTAGAACTTGTTTGCCAAGAAATATGAAGTTACATAATATTTGATTCTGAGGATCTCTCATTTGAGTGCGGTCATGTATAATAATTAGTGCATAACTAATAGTATCATCAGTTCTGTGGCAGAATAGAGAAAGGATAAGTTCGTCTTTTCCTGCCTCCTCATTAAAGTTTTAGTAAAGACAGGTCTTGCATTCTGGAAGTAATGGCCTGTATATACAGAATGCTTGGTGCACTAAGATAAATGATTCTATAAGGATCAGTGCAGGGGAAAAAAAGTTAATAGATCGCATACCGTATGCAGATCGGCCACATAAATTGATTAGCTTATTCATTTTGTTTTAATCACATAATACCAACTTTGGGCATGCGCTTAATTCCAATATAAATAAATTACTAAACAAATTGCACGGCTGCCAAATTAGGGTCATATTATTTGTTTATGCGCTACGAACGGCTACTCAAGTCAAGGCTGGTTTTCGTCGCTTTCTTACACTTGTTTTAACATTTACAGCATTTAGCAAATGCTCAAATCCAGAACACAGCTCCTGTGGCTCAGAGGTAAGAGCCAGCTGCTGGAAACAGATGTTCCTGAGGACCTAGGACAGGGCTTGTAGCATATTGGTCAGGTAGTGGGCCATAGAACCCAGCAATAGACCGTCCAGAGCATACCACCATCCGTGTCCAGTGAATTCCAGGATGGGTTCCAGCCAAACCCTATGGGACCATGACCATGATTAATGGGGGTTAAAATGGGATGCTGTGCTTTGTTGAAGAAAAGGGCCAGACTCCAGTACCCAACAGAGGCAGCGGTCATTCAGGATTTGAATTCGGAAGGGTCCAAATAATATAACAGAGCCTCAAACACTGGGACAGCCCTCATTCAGACTAATTATACAGAAAGATAATAAGCATTATACTAGAGGGTTACTAGACCAGAGAGTTAACCACCGAGCCAGCAGTCTTTTTTTAAGTCACTTGCACTGACGCACACTATTCAGGATACCAAGTTCAGTCGCTTTTACCTTAGTTGCCAAGGATGGAACTAAAGTATTCGAGAGTCTTTTTTCCCACTGAAAACATCACCTGTGCCTTTTCATCTGAATCTGATTATGATAATATTTGTGCAATAGGAAGAAGGAACGTGGCTTTTGGTTCTCTGGTTATTTTTTCCCTAATAAAACATAGAATGAATAAAAGATATGAAAGGAGCACAAAAAGATTCCTTCCTCTCTTCAGAAACACTGAATACGGTGAATATAGTGATCATCCCCAGAGCAATGTCTTTCGAATGGCACGCATGAAGCTCTAAGCTAATGATGTTCGCACTGTGACAGACTTATGCACAGCCCCTTTAAACGTTGCATCCATCTCAAAGCCTGCCAAATTACTTTGCAAAATCGAGCATTGGTGATTTTTCCCAATTAAGGCTCATTTTATGGGAAAATGCCTCCCAACCCAGTTGCTCAAATTAAGCTCTTTGTGAGCTAATTACCTGTCAGATGGAAATCAGCAGAGGGAAATGAAGGTTGCCCAAAATCTAACGGCAATAAACGTTGTGTTCATCAGCAAGTTGGTGAGCGCTGGACGTACAAGGAATGCACTAGTGAATTTAAACAGTGGGATTTGAACCCAGGGTCATTAGGTCCAGTACCTTAACTGCTAGGCTACCACAGTCCCAGTACAGATAAGTGACAGTACAGTAAGGGTTTGTCATAAGTTATTAGTTATGGGTTTTGCCTTCAAAATGGCCTTGTAGTTTCACTTGCCTGCTCTTAGCTGAAAGGAGTGGCACCTGGTGTAGCCTATCTGATTCAAGGTTTCACATGTTGTGCATTCTGGGATGCCCTTCTGCATACCTATGTTGTAACAAGTGGTCATTTAAGTTATTGTTGCCTTTTTATCAGGTTAAACCAGTCTGGCCATTCTCCTCAGGCATCAACAAAGCATTTACCTCCACAGAACTGCCCCCACTGAATATCTTCTCCTTTTCAAACCTTTTCTCTGTTAATCCTAGAGATGGCTGTGTGAGACAGTCCCAGTAGGTCAGCTCTTTCTGAAATACTCAGACCAGCACCAACAACCATGCCATGTTCAAAGTCAAAGTGTTAACAAGACGTCGAACAGGTGTTCCTAATATAGTGAATATATATGCTCCTACGGACCACACTGAGGAGTTTGTTGCCTCACACACCAACTCAGAAAGTCAAAAAGTCACAGTTGTTTAAATTACAAAATACTTTACACTTTGCTTTATATGCACATACAAGATTAAGCTTATAAACTGGTTACTGTCCTTGTTTATTGTTTTTCTACGTGAAACGAGTCATACGTTCAGGAAGTTCTGTCTAGTAAATCATTTAGAAAGTTCATCAGCTGCAATGTATGTATTTCAGATGTAAATGTAAAATATATAGACATATTACCACCTTTCCAGTAACAATGTTTGGGTTGGTGGCCTGACAAATGCATTTCTGAATCTACGCTTTTCAGTGAAACGCTAACGTCTTTGTAAGGTGACTTAATTAGCACGCTAATTAAAATATGTCACAGTTAGGCTTCTTCCAAGCAAGTGTCACCCGAACTCCTTCTCATGTAAGATAAACCATGTGTTATGTTGGAAATCTCAGACTCCGGCATGAAAATGCATTGAAAATGAGAATGAATTAATGAATTGATATATTAGGTTACTCTCAGAGCAGAGTGCTGTAACCTCACAGCTCCAGAGATCCCCGGTTCGAATCCTGGCCTGCACTCTGTGTTTATGTGTTCATATTCGTCCTGTGTTTGCACTGGCTTCCTCCAAGTACTGTGGTTTCTGCTGCATCCCAAAGACATCAGGTCAACATGTGTCTCTAAAAGTGTCCCAGTGTTTCTGTGTAGATGCCCTGAGACGACTCTCCTGTCTAGGGTTGAACTGAATTGAATAATAAATAATTTATTTGCACTCTGTGAAATGAATACAATGAACTGAAGATCAAATGGTCTAAATTAATAGAAGCATTTCCACTAGTGTCCTCAGACTTTTGGCTCCCACTGTATATTCACCAGTATTATCGCTTTCCATTTTGGGAAGTTCACAAGTTCATGCTCTGTTTAAGCTTAAGTATAATACATTATTCCAAGGATATACACAGAGTCACACAGAAAAGGTGCCACATGTTAAATAAGCTCAGATAAGCCAAAAGGCAGCAACATTGGTCTGCTTTTTCTCCACCTTTTCTTAAAAAGCAGTACATTTGCAAACAGGCTGAATAGCTGACATGGGCAGAATAATCCTAATAAATACCATATAATATAAGGTGATATGTTTAACTGAACTGGCAGTGTATTTGTAATGTACGTGAACACACATAATCCTGACTGCGGTTGTATACTTCTCACATTTTGTGTTAACATTTGTTTTGCAATTATCTCTAATTAATGAGTGAATTAAGGAAGTATTGGAGGAAAGTGAAAAATGGAAATGTGGCACAGCATGGAACGGCATCGACGGGCTAGAAGGAGAGGAATGAATCACCTGCGGTGAACATAATTTGCATTCTCTCCTGAGCTGGGAAACGGGTCTTTTTACATAACCCATAAATTAACCGTAGCTCTCTGGTTCTTTTCAGTCTCTTGTGTGTAGCACTCAGTAAGCAGGAAATTAAAGTCCGCACCGTCTGACAGATTGGTGTAGCGTCCGGAACAAAGAAAATATATTACTCTGAGCTGGAAGTGAATCTTACTGTAATACTATCTCTCAGCAAGGACAAAAAGCAGCTAGAGTAAAAAGTGTCACAAAGTACTTGTGAGCTACAAATCACACCCCTCTACAATCTACCACCACCAAACACAGACCTGCAGCAGTAAATCACGGTCTAATATGTACAGGCTTGTGCAAAATTTCAGAAAGAACTGATTAAATACTGTTTTAACCTTTAGAGTTTTTTGTTTGCTTGTTCTGTTTTGCTTGTACATGAATTCTCCGTTTACGATCAACATCCGTTCCCTTTAATGACCAAGGTTTTAACAATTGTAATCAATTATAATAGGATATAAAAATCTGTCTTTTAACTCTGAACGTCGCAGCGTGAACATTCAGTCATTCATTATCCTTGGCTTAATCCACACGGGGTCATGGGCCAGCCGGTGCCCGCCCGGCAACTCTGGACGCAAGGGCAGGAAAAACCCTAGACGGGGCGCCAATCCATTGTAGGGCCCACACACACAGTCATGCAGACAGTCACACATTAAGGGTTACACCAATTAACCTAACATGCATGTCGTTAGACTGTGGGAGAAAACCCAGAGTACCCAGAGTAAACCCATGCAGACACGCGGAGGACATGCAGACTCCACACACAAAGGACTCCGCCGCTCCATCGTGAGATTGAACCCAAGACCTTGCTGTGAGGCAGCGGTGCTACCCACCATGCCACCATGCTGCCTGCGGCCTGAACAACTGATTAAATTAATAAAGGTTTAGCGTGTGTATTTTTGCTGCCATATACAAATATACAGTCGATTCCGGTTAATTGGACCAGCCGCTTATTCAAACCAAATCCTAAAGTACCGAATCAAATCCTATTAAATACGTGTAATGCTATTTGCTTGTTTGGACCAAATTTCTGCTTAATCGAACCAAAGAACGTGTACAGTATGTAATATTACCAAAGAAACTCTTTG
>JAUZSU010159059.1:0-13964 GCA_034780255.1 Parotocinclus maculicauda
ATAATAGGATTTGTTTCGGTACTTTAGGATTTGGTCCGAATAAGCGGCTGGTCCCATTAACCGAAATCGACTGTACATGGAACTAAGCTATGTTGGGTTTTATAAACTCTTGAGGACAAAATATGTCTACATTTTGGTATAAGCAAAATACTGCTCATAATTGTTCTTAGGTAAGCGGCATTATACCATACTTATCAAATGTAATCTCATTCTCCCATCTGCTTCTCCTGAAGAGGGTAACAGGCTACAGACTTCTCTAAACCCGAACAATGACAACGAAACTGATGCTGCAGACCCAACATTTTTGTCAATATTAATCTTTCCATCACTTATAAACAAGGTCGTGAGTTTCATGAAGTCTGCCACTAGAATAAGGGACCTACCCTTTTCCTGGAAACCACCTCTGGCTTTAAGGTTGTCAAAGGTCCACTTCAGATATCACCTCTGTACCGGTAAGAAAAAGATGAAATGATAAAAGAAAATGATAATTTGCAGTGGATCAGAATGATAAGTTGATTGCATTGGGGATTTATCTGATTTCTTATTTTTCTTGTTTTGCACTTACTGTTACACCAAATTAAACAATTCATATTTAAAAAAAATGTAGGCGTCTGTTATTGATATAATTAAGTTATTTTGGTTTTCAATAAAGTTTTAGTGCATGTGACACTGCCCCCTAGTGTCTAGTTCCAATTCCTGCGCATAACTGAACAGACTAAAACAGATTTTGCAAGGATTCGTCAGCTAAATAAATCAAAATTCTAGTAATCTAGCGACCCATGAGCCATTGAAACTGTTAATGTAACATATTTCAACATATTTATTTGTGTCAGTATTTAGTCCCATAAGGCACTTTATTCACATTTCCATTAATTCCACAGCTTTGAGACTGGACAGTTAAATACAAATAAACACTTGTACACTTGGTAAAAGTTACCAAGATATAAAGCACTTCAGCCAAAAATGCTAACTTTAGTAAAGTATACGACAATGAAACTGATGGCAAGGAGCTAATTAAAGGAGAATACTACACAGATAACAGAAGACAGGACAATGTGCTCTGCTAACAACATGCGAAGCTAATGGCTAACTCAAAACAACGACATGAAACAGGAACAAACCATATGGAGGACATGAGAAGAGGTTGAAAAACAGAAAACAGACACATAAGACTGGTGATGCAATTATAAATACCAGAGAAAGAAAACCAGAAGGGATTTAAATACTGTGAAGCTGAAATTAGGCAATAGGTTATGGATCAGTGTTAGGGGCCAAAAATGGGGCCTAATTCCGACAAATACAGGTTACCCATGCTGAACAGGTGTGATATGGATTCCATTATTTATCTGAATACTTAATATTCTTTAACTTCTACTTTATATGCTTATATTAGAGCCTTCAGTTGAGTGCTGTTTAGTTACATCAGTATGAAAAACCAAACTATTATTACTAAATATTATTGTGTACCTCTGGAACAGCAGTCTGATATACTAACCCACCAGTGATTGAGCTATGCCAGAAGATGGGAAGGCCATACCCAGCTCTGCGATGCAACAGTGCCCTGTTCTGGGTACACGCTTGCCTGCACCTTGTAAATTCTAACACCCAGTTGGCCATGACTGGGATAAGTGGTGTTCAAAGGAAAGTTAGTAATAGTAAAGGTGCTAGTAAAGTACTATTAGTTAGTAATAGTAAAGGTGATTATATGAAAGAAAAAGAAAAAAGAAAGCAGCTGGTCTGGTGAAGGGGTCTGAGCTAGGAGCCTGTATAAGAGTCTCAATTCTATCAACCCACATACATCTGACGTTGCTGGAACTGAACTTACAAAAATGGCCACTTGGTGTCAGTGTCTATCTTTCAGACAACAAGGAAACCGAAACGTGTCTGGGCATCTAAGAAGATGAAGATTAGTTGCCATGCTGAGGTTAGTTGCCTATCCAGCAAACACCTTCTTTTAATGATTATGAGATAAGGCCTCAGAAGAATTTCAGGCAGTCTCTGTTGACATAAGGCCCCCTTTGGTGAGAGTATTGATGTGTGACTCAAAGAGCTGTCCTCCCTCAATACCCAAACAATGGCGTCTGTCTGGTCCCACAGTTTACATACACTGTATCACTCCAGGAAAAAAAATCCCTGTTTGACGTTATGGATGAGGAAAAGTACAACATGGCTTGTGATGTTGAGTGGGTGTGTGGGATCAGATTAACATTTTTTCCACTAAATGTCATTGTGACTTCGGGAAAAGACCATTTTGTTCTTTTCAGGGGTTCCAAGTGACAGGAAGGGCCGCATTAGGGGTCAATTTTTGTTTGAGGAAGGGACAAACTTTAGGTAATAGCTGAAACTGGGAGGAATGTCTGAAAATCAGTGTAGGTTTGGTTGCAGAGTGGAGTAATATTTCCTGGTAGTTGGTTTTCCTTCACCCAGCTAAGTGTGGGTGCTTGTGCTTGCGTCACACATCCAGTGGTGGCGGTTTGGGAAAGGAATACACTTACATTTTGCATAACTTACAACATGTGGCCCCTGCAGAGAACTGCACTCCAGGGAGACATCTTTTTCTGATTTAAGGACGAGTTTAGTACATTTTCTTGTGGTTTCCACTGATGGAAACAGCTTGACAAAGCTATCAATGAAGCATTAACTAGTGCTGGATGTAACTTGGTACAGTCACATCTAATGTGTTAGATTGTTGTACAGTGTCAGTGGCATTGACATTGACTAAAACGCCTTTAAGTCTATTCCAAAACTCCATTAACTCTGGTTGCTCTGACTTCCCCAGTAAAAATACTTGCCTTCACCACTTCTGCATCTTAACCTGGTCTGCATTTTCCAAACTTTTCTGCTTCTCTGCTCTTACTTCCATAAATAATAGAGGTAACATTACGACAATATAATGCCGGTTTTGGGTAAAAGCCCCAAAGTTGATGTCAGTTTCCCGGTAAAAGACTAAGCAGAATTCGTTTATGGCTTGATGTGAGCAAGACGTGTCTAGGGATCCGCATTTGTCTCGCTCATCTACAGAATGCTCCCAGTTTGAAGACGCTGTAGCTTTCAAGCATTTGTTGTGATTCACTGGGAAAGACCACCATGCTCTTCGATGCTTCCTTTTTAAGGCCTGGCTCGGGTAGCACTGTTCATTGCTGTAACTATCCCAGGTGCCCCTGTTAATAGCATTCAGAGCAATCTGTTCTGGCCTTATATTTGAGGAGAGCTTAACCCCCCCACCTGCTACTCAAGGTGTTCTTGAGCATCCAGGTTAAGTATACTTTTGTATAAATAGCCTGCAAAAGAGAGGTCAGAGATCACGGCCAAGCTGGGATGGAGGGAGAGTGTTTGTAAAAGCTCAAGAGGGATCAGGTGTCTCTTTATGGAACAGCAGAAGCACTGGAGACACCTGAATGATTCGCGAGGGGGGTTGGAATCATCCAAATGGAAAAAACACACCAATGTGTGTCCTTGGAGAAAAAAGGGCTATCTGGCTATGTTTTCTTTAGGCAGGTCAAGTGCTTTTGCACATTAGTTCACGAGCAGCTCTGCTGGTGATGTTAGGCGAGATCCCGCAAATCTCTCCAGAGCTCTGTATTGCAAGGGATCCCAAGCTTTGGCATGCTGCAACGAGAGAAGAGAGGCAGCCTCTTATGTTAAGCACTAATGGTCTTTTCCCCCAGCTCGCTGTAACAGATGGCCAAAGGGTCAACTCAGGTCATGACGGGTCAGAGCTGTTTGTGGTTGTTGTGACACGGCTGGTGCTTTGCAGCGTGCAGGTGGACGGCTGGATCATGACCTTATATCCCTGCTTTCCCTCCTCCCCTTTTTAATGGGAATACCTTTACACTGGTGCCACTGTTAGCACCTTTAACAAAGCAGTTAAAGATGGACCCTACCCTACAGGTGCAGCTTGTGGTTCAGCAGAATGGAAAGGAACAATGCCGTGAGACCCATAAAGGACAAACCTTAAGTTCGAGAGGCTCTGACTTTTGCCAGGCCACCATTGTAAATAAGAAACTCTGCTTAAAGACTTGCCTGGTTAAATAAAGGTGAAATGATAATAAAAATGTAATTTTAAATAAAAAAATTACATAAAATTGGTTGACCAAATCGACCAAGCACAAATTGTGATCACTCATCTGAGTGATTCCGGACAGCAAGATTTACTTCCTAAGCACTTCTTGAGCTGTGTGTAAAGTAAACCAAGCAGTATTTTTTGTATAGTTGTGTATAAGGTGTGACATGTTATCTTGACACAACAGTTAACAGTTTATAATCACTGTCACATTGAAAGAGTGGAAATCTCTGAGTATCCAGGTGTCCCTAGTCTGCCTACCAGACTTACAAGAATGTAAGAGCCTTTACCATTTTTTAGTGTCACAGTAACTAAGGTAAAAAGCAGGAATTTGTGCTGGCATGGCCCCTGTTCACCTAAGTGAGGTAGACCCAGCTGCGGATTCTGCTCGTAACGGGACACCGGATCTGTCCTGAGTCCACACAGGGACTAAAGTTTAAATCTTTCTCCCTAAGGGCAACAGTGTAAACACTCTGCCGTAGTACAGTAAACAAGCCCACATGCTTGTGAAACCACATGAGTCTCTTGTCAATCACAGTAGTTACACAGGTGTTTGATGTCGATCTGACGGCCAAACCGGACAGGGCTACTCTTCATAAATCATGCCGATGGTTGGCAGGATCAGCTGTCGCTTATAGTCAGTGATGAATTTACGGCATCAGGTTGGGCATTGCATGAAGTATTTTGGCCTGGACTTGAATAGTGCAGGCTTCCTGAAAGTCATATAGAGTAATGTGATATTCAAAATAGGTAATTCCTCCTTCTGTTTGACTTTCGAGATGATACTGTCAAATTTTACATGCTCAAGAGTAGCACACCTAGAACTTGAGCATCTTGTACAGTTACAGCAGACAGGATACTTACTCCATGACCATAGGTGCTTTTGCATTAAAACAATTCTTGGAACTAATTAGGGACTAACTGACCCTAGTGGAGCTCCCCCGATATTTAAATCTTTTCAGGCACTTTTTGGTTTGCATTCGCACCGCCGGTTAGAACGCTGTGTGACAGTGAAGTGGTGGAAACCATGCAAATTCTGCTTAGATAAAAAGTGTTGTTCCTCCTTTGTTACACACAGACTCAGTAACTAGTCTGGACTTCACAGTCAGTTCATTTGTATATGTTTTTTTTTCTTGTGTTTTAAGCATGAACAACACAGGCGCTTATGTCTAGCTCAATCACCTCACTCTTGCTTTACTCCATCTGGACCAATTGCTATGCTTTTATCTGGATCAATCACTGTGAACTTCCGTCACTAAGGGTTCCTATGCATTGAGAAAACACTACGTTGAAGTAAAAGTACCTACTTTGAATCTAAGTACCTTTGAACCTAAGTACCTTGGCCTGATTAGACCCATGTAGGATCTTATATAACCCCTCTTATATCTCCCATCCACATTATTTTTTCCTAAAAATATGTTTTGGTCTAACCACTCCCACAGAATGTCATTGTCACCATATTTCCAGAGAGTAATGGCTGAAATCAAATAGGCCGCCCAATTTTTCCAAGCTCAGAAAGCAGCCTTTTAAAGGGGAATGCAAAACTGGCTTCTTGTCAATCTGAATGTGGATAGGAGAGGTGTTCTGGTAGGGTAAGCTTTTACTTGAGATGTTCTAAATACACTACTGTGTATCTATACATACTGATGACAACTGGACCCAAACATTTTAAACTTGCATTCATTACTTCATAATACTTTACTCTTCTGATCTTCATTCCGATCTTGGTGAGATTTGTCATATCTTATACTTTCACCCTGTTCTCCTACTGCTCCATAAACATGGACTTCTTGGCTGTAACCCTTCCACAAAAGATCACTCCTGACCATGCTCCTTCGGACTGTAAAAGAGATAACTTGGCATCACAATTAACCTGCCAGAAGCTGCTATTGCTGAAGTATAAGGGGAGGTCACACTAAATACTTGCCACTGTAGCCTATGGAAGATGTTTCTGATTTATTTTGATGTATTTTCTGGTTGTATTCCAGAGACTGAGGAATAATTATGACCATCACTAATAATGGGATAAGCCTTTTGGCACAGGACTGTGTATGGATTCCAGATTACCTTACATACTACAAAGCCTGTATAACAGCATTTATGGACAGTAAAATGAAATGACAAGCATGGAAGTGGTAAAGTCTTTGGAATACTGTTTGGGAACTTGTGCAAATCCCATCCCTGCCTAGCTACCATTGTAAGCCACTCTGGATAAGGGCATCTGCTAAATGATCTAAAGGTCTCAGTCTCAGTTACTATCCGCTTCTTCTGGTGAGGGTTGCGGTGGCAACAGACTGAGAAGGTCAGGCCAAACTTCTCTTTACTTTTCCATCCGCTCACCCCTCACATAAGCCCAGCAAACTTGTGTAGGAACCTTGTTTTTTCTAAATATACCAATGACCTTATTCTTGCCGTTACACAACGGTCATCACCATGGGTGAGGTTAGGTACATAGATTGACCAGGAAACGGAGAAACTGGAACCGAGGGCTAAGCTCCTGCTTCTTCACTATAGGTTTGTATAATAACTGCAAAGGTAAGCAGGCAAATTCTGGATTTTTCAGCATTTGAAATGTCACAGTGGGGGACTCAGTGGTAATACACTGCTCACAAAAATGATGGGATATTTTATTTGGAAGTATCCACTAATGTTTGTGAGCAGTATAGTTTCATCTACTATCCAGAGGGTTATGAACTCATTTCCTGCCTTATCTCCCACCACTATGTATACGATCAAGGTCATTAACCTTTAACTGTTAATCAATTGAAAGTCACTCAGGTTGATGATCAGAGCCCCCAGGGTGGCGCCTCACAGGCTTCTGATTAGTAGTCCATTGCCCAGGTACCTGAAACACCTTAAGTGTAATTTTCCCTTACCATTACCATCTTTTAAAGTTGAGTACATTGCAAAAAATGTTTTAAGTGTTATCTTTCTTAATGGAAATCATCATTAACCTTTAAATGTTCCCTTAAATGTTAAGCTCAAACAGTAGATTTCTTTGGAATTCACTAAAGAATGCAAAACCTCATCTTAAAACAAGTGAAACAATAAATATAACGATGAACGATGGCAAAATATTTATAGATATCGGCCAGATCAGCATCCTGTTGGCTAACCTGGCTATCTGCTTGACACTCTGTTGATATTATTTCTCTGCCCAGTTGTCAGCTCCTATCGACATACGAGCCACGCTGCAATCTGACAATTAGAGTGCTGATTGGTAAAAACGTTCCTTGCAATTATAAAATTGCGTAAAACGAGAAGCATGCTAATGGGAGAGCTCATCGAGGACATATATCTTACACAATGTTTGCTGAACACTCGGAAATGCACCCAGCTCAAGTTTCATTGTGCAGATTTTAAAAGCGTCCTGCAATTCGACCACACTGGTTACCGGTAACTTCACAATAATAGCAAAAATTAACTTAAGTGGGAAGTCCATATTTGTGGTTAGTTTAATTATGGCTTGTCTGTTTGTACAAAGTGAACTGCATTAACGATTGCCTTGCATTAGTCACTATAAGCAATATATACTGCTCACAAAATGACTTCAAAATTAAATATCCCGGAATGAAATATCCCCTAATTTTTGTGAGCAGTGTACAAGGTAACACCAGGTGTATAACTAAAACTTCCATGCCAGCCATTTTCTGTTCTTGGTCATAACAAGATTAGCAAGTAGACAAACGCAAAACAATTTTATCCCATGTGTGCTTTATGGTAAGCACTAAGCTTGTTTGTGTAAATAAGACATTTAAAATGAAACTGCCTACCCCTGCCAATGCACTACAACTGGCTAGCTCGTCCAGTCCCAGACAAAACATGGATCTCTCATAGTCCAAACATGACCTGCGGAGTGAAGCTTTTGAGATGGCTGTTCCACTTTCATGAATTAAACCTCACTGAGAATCTTATGGGTGAGGACACTAATTGATATGCATTCTTGACTAAGAACTGTTTTAAATTAAAATAAAAAAAAATGTTCTGCATCCTCCAGCAGCTTAAGAAAACCCTGGGATACAAAGATACTTTCACACATACAAGATAATCCTTCCCTTGCAGATTGAGCTTGTAACCCCCCAAAATTTCGTGTTTACATTTCGATGACATATGTGTCCAGCAACTTTACGAAAACAAAGAGGTGTAGACTGAAGGCTCACGCAGACCAGAGGGCAGGGAAAGACAGAGGGTCGATAGTTTATGATTGTGAAATCGGGGTCCTCTTTCCAGTAGGAAGGCAGTATTTAATATTTGACATAGCGAGGAGAGGAAACTGTGGTTAGGGTGACAGTGCTAGAATGTACAGCATGCGTGCATACTTGGGGCCTCCCTGCATGACT
Organism: Parotocinclus maculicauda; assembly: GCA_034780255.1. NCBI lineage: Eukaryota > Metazoa > Chordata > Actinopteri > Siluriformes > Loricariidae > Parotocinclus > Parotocinclus maculicauda. The sequence continues at coordinate 8,404 of JAUZSU010159059.1, forward strand.
GATAGGCATGGCCAGGTGCCGCCCAAGAGCCTGGCAGCACCTGCCTCCTCTTGCCTCATCAACCCAGAGCACCAAGAGGGCCTATGCAAGAAGATACCCTGATCCACAGCTGACCTCTTGGCAAATACGTGCTCCATTGGTACTCTTTCGTGAGTACGGTCATCTTTATGTGTTCTTTCACAGCTGCCAAGACATGAACTGCATGAAGGCATTAGCACGGACATCTCATATCCATGCTGCCAAAGAACTTGTCAATAAAGTCTGGACAAGTGGCTGATTGTGGTACAGCCTGAATCCGAGAGCTGACTGAGACAAATAAGTGAGAGGTCACAGCCTGAGACTGCAATTCTAAGGACTGTGGTTCTGTTGTCACTGGGGGCACTAAACTCATCTGTTCCCTGACCTTGAGGGGAGATGGATGGGGTCTCCATGACCTTCCTCTTCAGTCCCCTCCACTTAGTAGCACAAAGCCAGCTGGTAAGAGCAGGTGGCTAGGCTTATTTTCCCAGGAGTACACCCATAATGTTCAATTCGAATGGAGTCACTCACAATGAGCACTAAAAGGGAACTGGAGCACCTCTCACATCTGATCCAGGACCTGTTTATTGCGCATTAATGGAACGAGGGAGTCGTGGGAAGAACTGATGTACTCCATATCTACTTACTGATCATGAGTCCATGCATGAGAATGCACTGTTTGTTTACCTGATTGGACACAGACCTTGGACACTTCAGAATTTATGTTGTCCCATAAATCATCCCTTAGAGGATTGATGTATGTCTAACGTCTGTCTATGGTCTGATAAGATTATCTTTAGCTAGTTTGTTTGTTTATTTTTATTTAAATTCTTTAGCATCTTTAACGTCGCTAGCAGCATCAGTGGCCATTTCAGCGACAAACACAAGGTTATATTAGTACTAGTTACATATACACACAAGTCAATGGCAATTTTAGGGTAGTCAATTAACCTAAGATGCGTGTCTTTGGACTGTGTGAGGAAACCAAAAGTACCCAGACTAAACCCACACAGACACGGGGAGGACCCAGGCCGCTGCACCCTGGGACTGAACCTGAAATGTGATAACTGTGTGTATTGGCTATGCTCTGCTCATAGATTGACAGTGGGATAAGATTTTACCCATATTGAATATAATTGTATATTAAAAATGGAAAACCAATTTGTGCAGTGTTGATATTAAATTAAGTCATGTTTAGGAAATACTCTCACCTCACAGACTGTGGTAGTCTAGCGGTTAGGGTACTGACCTCTGGACCAGGAATTTGAACCCTGGGTCCAGGGTTCATATCCCACCTCTGCCAAGCTGCCACAGTTGGGCCCTTGAGCAAGGCCCTTAACCCACTATAGCTTGGATTGTAAGATTGTCTAAGTTGTAAGTTGCTCTGGATAAGGGTGTCTGCTAAATGCTGTAAATGTAAATGTAAAAGTCAATGCCAGTACACTATAAAATCACATATAGCATTGCTAAGTATATAATGGTGTTCAGTGAATGTGTGTCCTGTAAGACTTCCGAGAGCTCTGGCTCTACTTGAGATGTCTGTAGGACGGACTTTTCGGTAAGTGAAAATAACCCAATGCTCGTAACATACTTCAGGAAATAAAGTAGTTATAATTGTAACTCCCATAATTAAACATATTACTCACTTTGAGGTGATATTTATTTGCCTTGGGCAAAGAATCAGACCCTTGCTCTGGGCCATGTAGGCTTTGGAACCTTTCAGGGGTTGTGTGTGTGTGTGTCTAAGATACTAAAATACTGCTTATAGTGTAAGATATATGTTCAGTGTTTGTGTTTGTGAGTGGCATCTATTCTATGTGTGTAATGTAAGCAATATATGTGGTGGGTGGATGGATGTTTTTTAATGTAATTGAAAGCCTTTATTCTCAGTGTGTGTGTGTGTGTGTGTGTGTGGACTACTGAACTGGGCCTAGAAGGCTGCTTGTTCATAGCTCCTTTATTAATCGTGTGAGTCAATGAACACATTTAAGGCAGCGGAAAACACACAAGTGCTGTGTAATGACACATTTGACCCCCTCATAAACATGTCCATTCTCACTCCACTGGAGACTTGGTGATCTCATACCTTGTTTGGAGTGCAACCGTCCATGTTTAGTTGGCGGTTTGTTCAGCGAACGATCCTTTGAGCGAACTTTGCCTGTCGAGATATATGCTCTATTTAATTTAAATGTAAACCTACAATGTTTATTGGAAAGCAGATCTGTTCATCCAAGTCATGCAACATAAAGTAAACTCTGAAGAGATGTAAGCTTAGAGCCACAAGTGTAATGTGGTTATTCCTTTGCCATAGACCCACATATGATCTGCCTGATACCATATTTGATCAGAAGGAAATAGAATAGTTGAATGACACCAAAATGTTTAGTTCATTCACTTTCGTCATACATGATTCACCACTGGGTTACATTCCAATAAATCCATTGTAAGAGGTTAATATACACTGTATACAGTAAAACCTCAGAATGTAACTTTTACTGGTAACGGAAGCCCGTTTGAGCTTTAATTTGTTTGAAGTCCAAATCAAACCTCCTCATGAGAAGTAATCTGTTCTGTAGAAACTGTTCCTTTAAATGATGCCTTTGTTTTTATGTAATTATGAATTAAAAGGAAAAAAAAACCCAAAACAAACAAAAAAACAACATTCAAACCGTTATATCAAATTAACTGCCATGAGGTGAGCTGATGGATTACTGGAACTGATAGGACCATTCCAAAAGGACCGAATCGTTACCTTTTTTAGATGCCATGAGTAATTTAGGGCAACAAGGTGAAGAAAAACAACCCTGAATCTAAAAAAGATGTCCAAAAGATTTGATTTGACTTTTATTGCAGACTGTTTGAACCTGTTATTTGTTAATAAATCAATTTCTGTAATATAGACCTGCAACACATTTCCAAAAAAGTTGCGACATGGGACAATTTAGGGTTAGTAATGAAGTAAGAAGCTTACAATGCCATTTCAAACAAGTGATGGTAACAGGTGATTATAATTATGATTTGATACTGATTTGATACAAAAGCAGCATCTAGGAAAGGCTGAATATTTATATAAGGCCGAGGAGCAAAGATGGCCAGGAGATCTCCAGGTTGTCAACAAATGTGTGAGTCACTTATTTGAAATGTTTAAAAACAATGTTTCTCAAAGAAACATTGGAAGGGATTTGCTTATTTCTCCCTCTACAGTGCAGAATATTATTAAACGATTTAATCCAGAGAAATTCCATGTTTAAAAGCCAAGGCCACAAGCTTACTTTGGCAAACCTCTGTCAAGCATTCCAATATGAAGTTACAATCAAAAATGCCACTTAAAATGTAACTGCAAAAAAAGTATTATGTTAACCAAGTCTAGATATAGCATTGACTTCTCTGAGCTTGGGGAAATCTAGGATGGACCATCACAGAGTGGAAATGTTTATTGTTTATTGTAGTCAGATGAATCAGTATTCCAGATCTTTTTTTTGGAAGAAGTGGACGATGTGTGCTCCAAACCAAAGACGAAAGAGACCAAACTGTTATCAGCAACATTTCCAAAAGCCAGGGTCTGTCATGATTTGGGGTTGTGGCAGTGCCCTTGACAAAAGTTATTTACACTTCTATAATGGCAACATTAATGCAGAAAAGCACATGGAGATCATAACGCCATGAAGACAAAGAAAAACAAGCCAAATCATTAAAACAAAAGACTGAAATATGCAAACCTGTTCCAGTCTTTCTTTCTAAACATTTTAAGTATCTCTGGCATTTGTTGGCAAACTGGACATCCTCTACCCACCTTTGCTCCTCAAGGACTCAGCTTTTCCTGGCTGCTACTTTTGTACCAATAAGGATTATAATCACATGTTGACATCACCTGTTTGAAATCACACCATGATTTAGTTTTTTAACCTCCTGAGACCTGGACTTTTGCTTGGTGTGCATTTTAATTTCACCTAGCTATTTGTGATTAGTAGGACATAAGTATTCAAAATAAAATTTGTCTTTGTACAAGATGTCCTCATATAAGTACTTGATCTTTACGGATGTTGTAGCTTTCTATTATTGCTAATATTGCAGTTATGTAATGTCCACATATGAGGACGCAGGGTCTCAGGAGGTTAAAGCTCAATACTAACCCTTAATTTTCCCCCCTTCAACTTTTATGGAAAGTGTTGCAGGCCTGAAATGCAAAATATGATGTTTATTGCAAATAAAATTAATTTGACCAGAAATCTTAATTTGGATATTTTATGATGATCCCCTGTGTCACTGTCAGCATAATCTGTGCACCTGACTTACATTTATTTTTATCTTTAAACTTCCCTTATCTTGGGGAACAAGAGCACCAACTAACAATCCTGGTGGTACCAAAAACAAGTAAAGGAAGTTATTTACCTATGGTAAGTGCAGAGTTTTGCAAGGTCAGTCGTGTCCTTTTGGGGTCCCAGTTTGTCTGGTTATGACACCATCAACAATTCCCTGTTGGCGGTATTAAGCTTATTAGTTGCTGTTTTTGGATAGTGAATCTTTTCTGGAAGGCTTGCGTCTGTCAAATAGCTGTGCTACACATAGCTCAGTACCAATGTGTCTCTTGACAGTGTGTGTTTAGTCCTGCCTGAAATATGGCAGAGGGAGTTTTAAAGAGGCATTACTGTATATGGAAGTACAATACATTTAGATGAAGCTTGGACCTGGATCAGACCTTGCTGGTGCTTTTGGACAAATAAATGCTACTTCACTGTAGTAGATAAAAGAGATTCTTTTAGGAAACCAGCCAAGGCTTTGCGTTAATCATCAGTATATGGCAGGTACAGAGCAAGATATGGCACTACGTTAAGTTTGCAAATGTAACTTCTCAATCTGAGCGCAAATCACATAGAGGCTGCATAATTAACTGTCTGTTTCCAATAGTCCCAGACTTTTTTTTTCCTGGGGTTGAGCTGTGGAGGCTTTGCTTGCTAGTCATAGTGCTCCAGACTTGGTGACGTTCTCTGTCGGAGGTGTCCTTTTGCTATACCAAAATGTCATCCATCAATGGCATTGTCCAATGTCAGTAGGCTGCATACCTCCATGAATGGAACTTAAAACAAGATTATGAGTAGTGGTTGTTGGCTAGACTACGAGACGTGTAAAGATGTTCACACAACACATGACAGTTGTACCGATAAAGCCTGTGTAGGAAGGAAGATGTTACAGAGGGACAAAATAGTGTTTCCAAATTTGGTATGGAAAAGGGACGTCAACTGATTTTGGGACACTTTGGAAAAGCTGAAATATGCTCCACAACTTCAAGTTCACAGACACTAAGCAGGCACAAATAACATATTTTATAATGTTTTGACATGCACGGGACAAACCTAGAACTGAAATGTTAACCGAATATAACTACAAATATATATATGTGTGTATATATATATATATATATACATATAAAATTAAAGATAAAACGGGTACCAAAGAGGGGTGGTGTAAAGCAAGGAAAAATTATGAGGCATATATATATATATATATAGTGGCGATTGCTCTAAGACTGCAAGGGGAGCTCA
>JAUZSU010159070.1:0-13961 GCA_034780255.1 Parotocinclus maculicauda
ACAGTGGCAAGTAAAAACTCCCTAAAATGGTAGGAAGAAACCTTGCGAGGACCAAGACTCAACAGGGGACCCATCCTTCATGGGTGGCCTAGATGTTAACTAAATAAATACCAAAGGTATATCAAATTATAGCAAAGTTAGGTCAATTAATAAATAGACTAATAATAAAATTCAAATTACTAATAGAAAAATTTGAAACATAGATAGATGATTTTATCATCAATAGATGATAAAATGAGTCCTTAGTGGGAGGTCCTTGGAGGTACATCGTCTCCTAATGACGATCTTGTGTGTGTCTCTGGATGGCCACTGATGCCGATAAGTGACGTTAAAGAAGCCAAATAAATAAATAACTTAGACTTGGTTTTAACTGCAGACAGTATGAATCCAACTTCATTTAATGTGTTAATAGACATCCGTTCCTGCATTTCAGGTCTGCAACATACATAAAACAGTTGTAATGGGGTCATTTATGGCTAATAATGAGGAAAAAACTAAATACTGATGTTATTTTTTTAAAAGGGTGATATTCACAGGTTATTGTAATCAGTTTGGTACGAAAGCAAGCCATTTTTATTTTCTAAAGTTTCGCACAGTGCAGATGTGACCACCACTGATCTGCCTTGCCTAACATCCAGTGGGATAACCCATGCCTTATATAAGCATGCAGATGGTAAAAAGGTCTTGGCATTTATTTATGTCAAATATTTGCTTTGGGAGGAGTGGTTAGAGTCTGATGAATGAATAAACATCATGTGTTAAAGTAGAGTATTCAGTTCTCTGATCTAAACCATCCATACAAACCCAGCCATTATCCCTTGCAACAGTTTGTAAAGAAAAAAAATAAAGAGTATTTAAGTACAGTTGCCGAGATAAATCCGTAATCAAGAGAGTAACATCTAGCATAGATTTGGAAGAAAACTAAATATTTTGCCATAATTGCAGTTAAACCCAAATCTGTAAACTTAAACCATAACCTAACGTATGCCACATTATCATTAAAGGGTGTTAATATCAGCACTGATGTCATTCTATAATAACATGGAGGTTAATGAGAGGTCCAGCTCCAAGCTTTCTTTCAATTTGACTTTCTTGATGGTTGCCTATGGTGACTATTTACGATGCATATGTTGTCATCGATGTTTGGTTGGTAAATTATCCAAGAAAAGCATGCAGTGTTTGTTTGGAGCCACACTCTGTAGGATACCATCTGCTTTTGAAAATGCGTCTGTGTCCAGGCTCTTAGATCTTCACGATTACTTGACAGGTAATCATTTGTAGGCGAAAGGCTGGTGCAATGAAGCACAACTCTATTTATATTACATCTGCCCCCACTTCCACGTCACATGCTCTTTTTGAGAGACAGCAGACATTTCCATATACTTAAAGTCAAAGAGGGGTGGCGTATTGGCTTTGCTGTTGCCTCCCAGCTCCAGAGACCCAGGTTCAAGTCCTAGCCTGGGCTGCTGCCTGTGTGGTCTTTACATTTCCTCTTCACGTCTGTGTGGATTTATTCCAGGCACTCCAGTTTCCCCTTAGGGCCAATCGTATGGTGCAATCGCCACTAATCGACCTATGTTTAACTTTACACTCAAATTGTTCTAGTACCACAAATGCTACACAATTTTACATTTTGTATAACAGCACTTAATTAAAAACCATAATCAGATTGTCCCAGCTTTGAAGACCATACCAAGCTAAAATATTACAATGATGGTGATTATTTGATGTCGTTATTCCAATCTTTGTGAGCTTTAGGTGGTTTCTTGGCTGCCACCCTCCCAGAAAGACCATTCCTGATCAACTTTCTTTGAATTGCACATACAATGTTCTGTATGCTGTTGCTGTATTCTAATAAAGAAACTATATCTACTGTAAAGGTTATTATAAGACTTGTGCACAGTACTGTGCATGTTAGGTTAATTGGCATCTATGAAGGGTCCTCAGTGAATGAGTGAGTAAATGGCACTGATAACAGTAGATGCTGTGCTGGCTTAAAAATCCATCCTATGATAAGGAACAAAATCTTTTTTGACAGACGTGTTACCTAAGGTGATACAATTAAACTAGTCAAGCACATATAACCTGTTAAACCTTTTTCTGAATGACATCACAATAGTCAAAACGTGAACTCAGAAACGTACCCATGAACCGTTTGCCCTGAAATCCAGTTTGACTGAAAGGTTACGTCCAATCAATATTTTAGCATTTGTTTAGGGAAATAGTGTGTAACTGAGCTTTCTGTGCAATGCGTACTCCTTTTGAATATTCCAGTGAGGCAAGGGTGTGCTCAAACTCAAATATTGGTTCTGTACGAATTATGTGAGCACATTACTGACTACGTCACGGTAATAGGCACTGAACGGTGCAATAAGACAATGACGCAAAAGACAGTTAAATATGTTTAATAAATGACACGGTTTAATACGATTGTTTGTTTTGGATTTGCCAAGTCACATCAAAATCTAAACAAACTGAGATGTCATGCTATGACTGTTGTCTGATACTAAGGTACAATCTACCACTTAATCATTACAAGGGTTTACTTTATTAATGTGTTAATTAAGAAATGAAGGTTATTTATGTTCCAAACAAATAACAAAAACAAAGTATCTCCAGTCAGGGGCCAGAATTGATCCAGGAATGAAATGGGTGCAGACAAAGGCCTGGACCTGGACAGTGAGTTACTGCTGAATCACTCAACCTTTCCTTTGCAATCTTGGCCCAGGGTTTAAATGTCCTCCAGTACCTGGTTCATTCCTCTAAGAGTTTTAAAGGATGAATGCACTTTTTTTTTCATTTTTATTGGTCAATTCTATTATTTTTGTATGGATAACACCAATATTGTCTCAACATTGAGTATTAATTCAATGGTAGCATGCTTTACTTTTTTCTGACTTGTTCTTCTGCACTGTTCTGTAAAAATGTGAGGATATTTCAGAATGAATATGAAAAGGACAGTTGACCACTCATCACAGGTCCAACGACGATGCTCATTAACCCACCTTCTATGGGTTCTACGATGTTCAGCAGATAACAGAAGGCATACCATTGGTTGCCGGGTATCCACTCCAACACGCTGAAGCAGATTCCATATGGTCTGGGTGTATATTTGTCATCCAGTTGCAGCAAGAGACCGTCTCCACATCTCTGTTGCATTGCTGCACCTGCTCCTTCTTGGCAGTAAGGTTAAGCAGTGGTCATCTCTTGCAGTTGTGGCAGACGGGTGACCCTGCCCTAGTTTCTGGAAAGTGATTACAGTTTGTTAAACACGCTTTGGGATGTTTTAAGTGCTGTTGTCACTGTTGTGTGTGTTTGACCAGCTTCAAGATGCCTATGGCTCTCCAAGCTTTGCATTCAGGCAAATCATGTTGCAGAGGAATTGCAAGAGCTGGGAAATTGTAGGATGTGCTTTTTCAAGATCAGGGAATGTTCAGATACTCCAGCACTTTTAGCCTTTTACATATTGCATTTTTACCAATTAAAGTGATTGAGTTGGTTGATTATTTTACTTTCTTTAACGTATGCTTAATTTTTGTGAGCAGTGTATTTGTGTGTGTGTGTGTGTGTGTGTGTGTGTGTGTGTGTGTGTGTGTGTGTGTGTGTGTGTGTGTGTGTGTGTGTGTGTGCGTGTGTATGTGTGTGTGTCGTGTTAGTGGGAGGTAGAGAAGACTGAAGGGGAGGCTTAGAGGAGAGAAAGAGAGAGTGTCAGTGCTAAACGCTAAGCTGATTAGCCAGGCATGTGTTTGCTGATGGGCTGAGGTGGGCTTGGTGCAGTGAGGCGTTGGATGACAGAGAGAGTCTGTGTGAGTGTGTGTTGCAGCAAGGGTTAATGGTATCTCCGGTATCATCTGTCTGCTTGTTTCAATTGACGTTTGTTAAAGACAAGGATGAGAGAGAAGGATAGTAGGAGTGTCACTTTAAAATGCCAGGGCAGACAGATGGTGGTATGTGGCTGAGTGGTTTTATGCCAACCTGCAGACAGATGTCAGTCAATAGTCAGTCAATGTCCTTTAAGCAGGTAAAAGGCTTAAGAGTAGTGCCAGTGACCACCCTGTGTCCTTAATTCAGCTAATGCTAGTTACACCACAAATTATCCATTTCAGGTATCTACTGCTTACACAAGCACAAGAACTCTCCCAAACAGTAACTTATGGCTTTTGAGACAACACTGTGCCAGTGTGATTTTTACTAAATTGATTTTATGCAGGTTACACATACCATATTAGACATGTTACAGCTTCCCTTTTATTTTTAAGAATTAACCAGAACAAGAAGCTACCACTTAGTTACTTTTTGGGTTAAGTTATTTGATTCTGGAACTGCTGGTACTTGGGTTAAAACTTTTGGCACTAACATCTTTTGTACTGGGAGTTAAATCTTTGGTGCTTTATCATATTGTATACATATTGTATAGGTAGTATTTGACAAGGTGAAACCCTTTAGGCTTAAATAAAATTCATTTCATTAACCTGGGAATTTAAAAGTGTGGGCAAAGGAGAAAATAACACACATGAAAGATCAGACCTGTTAGGAATTGGCAAAAAATATATATTTTTAATAATTAAAATTAATAAAAATCTCAACACTGAGAAGTATTGAAAAGTTTGGAAGAGAACCGAGGTACCTGCGAAAAAAAGGGAAATGCATAAAATAAACATTACAGTACATATATATAAAATATAATAGAATATTTTATAGTATATTTTTATTACTATGTATAGATTTATAGTATTATATGAGACAAGTAGTTTCATTATTTATGTTAACATTCTGGTGAGTGGTAGCTGACTAAACACAGCTTTCAGAAATCAGGTTTTACAGTACTAAAAAAAACAATTAGTTTTTTGTTAACTGAAGTATCAATTTATGTGATTCATGGTGTCCCAGCAGGAGTTCAAAATATTCTAAAGAGCAACTTCTGTTACAGAATGTTTTGCTCTCTCTTTCTCCAAATTCTCCATACATGCTTGATGTTCCATGGTAATGCTAGTCCATGAAAGTGAGTACCCACTGATTTTATTTGGTACTCAAGTAGTAGCACTGACATTTGTTTTGCATCACTTTTATGCCACCGTTTAAGTCCTAAAGTTTCAAATAAACGTTTACACTAGTGGTCTCAGACTGTTGGTCCCAACTCTACTCTACATTCTTAAATATCTTAAATATTCTTTAGTAATCACACAGGTGTAACGCAAAAGTCATTTTACTCTGAACATTGTGTGTTTCCTGTATTTTCTGTTTGAATCTTACATATAGTATAATTACATAATAATAATTAGACCATTGCTAAAACAACAAATCTAATGGTGGCCTAATACTTGCACAGTACTGTATATACAAAAAATGTTGGTTTGTTGCTTTGGTTTGTTTTTTAATTATTTTTTTTATTTTATTTGCTTAAACCTTAATTGACTTGAATGTTTAAGCTTGATTCCTACAGTGATTATGTTCTTTTTTTTTCCTTTACAAAATCTGCAAAAATATGTTACTTGACATGATGTCCCCAAGCATATGTATAAGCTAATTTGTAGCATTTTGGAGCTGATGAGATGCTTTGGTGTTTATGCCTAAACAGAACCAGAATCAGCTAGCAGATAATTTTAGTTTATTTATTATCACCAGACCAAGCATTTTCTAAATTTTATTCAAAATCAGTATTTTGATTTAACCATCAAATGGAAATACCTTAACAGGAGTGAAGGGGGTTTCTTAATTGCCAGAGAGCATGTTGGTACCTAGTAGTGAAATACAGTTTAATTTTCATGAGGAGAACAGCCACAGGCATTAGTAGTGAACAAAAGACAGCCTATACATAGAGCAGGAGCTGAGTTAAACACTTGCAGCTGTGCTTACAGTGTTAAACTGTTTACCTATAAACTAACACTGGCCACTAAGAGCCTGTGTATTTACTTTACATACTGGTGTAAAATTTCAGTGTTATTTGTTACTAAGGTTATCCTTGTACTTATGTGAGCCTGTTTCCTGTGAATGAGGTTGAGCAAACAGTGGAGTTATTTAGAGTTAAAACGTGTTCATGCTTAGATCAAATGTATAGAAGAGATGGCATTGACACTTAATAGGAGCATGTAACTGTTTAGATGCGTATGTTCAGCTGACGTCAGACTAAAAGGAGAATTTGTAGCAGTGCTATCAGCTATGGTCACTGTTATTACTGTACAGTCAGTGGTGAAGATCTGATGTGCCAGCTGTATTCCTGATCCACATGCTCAACTTAACCCTCATGTACTACAAACATAAATCGTTACCTTACAAAAATTTCTACAGTTCATCAAATAAATTTTTCTAGCATGATACAACAAAGAAATCTGAACACAATGCAAAAAAAAAACAGGAATATGCCAGAAGCAAATTAAAATGTGAAACAATGTGTTCACTGGATCTATACATTCAAGTGCTTCCAGCTGTAGCCATTTACTGCACTTAAATGCAAATGATTAAATTTAACCCAAAACTGGCAAATGTTCTGCGGTTTAACTCTTTCACTTGGTTTAGGAAAATCTAGTGGGACTAATTTGCAGAAAGTGGGCCCACCAAATGATTAATCACATAATTAATTGAAGAGGAAGTTCCCTGAATTGTCTTTAGTCTGGGAAATGAAACTTTATCTGTTGTGTGTTTTGAAGAATGAAAGCAGTTGAATATCATAAAAAGCAGTTGAATATCATATACCATTATAGAATTAGAGTGGTACAGATTCTTATATAATATAATGTATTTTATATTTTAAGAATATGATTAATTCAATTGGTCAATCAAGAACACGCCATACCAGAGTCAATGCCTAACAGTAGCATAGTTTTTTTTTAACAATTAGTGTTTAGACTCTTTAATTTGGTTTGTGTGTGTGTGTGTGTGTGTGTGCGTGTGTGTGTATCCCACTGATACTGCTACCACTATAGTGGTGTACAGGTCAGGCATTTTAGAAGCTATATATTGTTTATAATTACAAATGGCAGAATTGCAGCTAACTAATGGTGAGTTCAAGTGAATGTAATGGATTACATTCGTTCCCCCCATTATCCTATCTATTAGTAAGAAGGGATGACCACAGGACCACCACATACGGTTTGGGCTATGGCTGATAAACAGTGACATGGTACTTCTTTGGTAGTGTGTTGTCTTTTTATAAGTCTACTTAATTCTCAACATAAGTTCTTAAAGCTAGTGTAGCAGACTCTGAGATCCCTGGTTCAATCCTGACCATAGAATCTACTTGTGTGAAGTTTGCATGTTCTCTCCAAGTCCGTGTGGGTTTAATCTGGGTACTGTGGTTTTCTTGCATATTCCAAAGACACATACGTCCAATTAATTTGTATTTCTAAAATCAATTGGCACCCTGTCTAGGGCTGTTACTGGCTTGTGCCCTTTGCTATGGTCTTTTATGTAACCCTGAGTGAGAGTAGAAACTGAAATGAAATTGACACCATAGGTTGTACTAGTGTGAGTGTGAATTTGTACTGTTTTTATATTAAGTGTAAGTTCAATTCTAAGGTTCCGTAGGTGTTGTTTAAAATTATATATATAAATATTTTTTTTATTAAAGCAGTTACTAATATATAAAATACAAATATTGTTGGTGGTTCATAACTATTGCATTTTATTACCTTAAACTGAACTTGAAAAATAATAAAAGCAAAGCAGCCCAGTTTGCCTACACTTATCTGGTCGATGTCACAGGGGAGTTTAATACCTATACTGGAATCCTATCAGGCAGACCTTAGACAGGGAACTAGTACATCTTAGTGTTTCGAAACTGCACCACAAAATCTTCATAATAAAAGCCCAACTCAAATTTTGAACCCAGGTCATCGAGAGCTGACACTTCCAGGAGGTGGCACTTATCTCTGAGCCTCAAGAGCGGACCAAACAAAAAAAAAATATTTCAAATTAAAATACCATCAGTGACATTGTGTGACATCTCAACATATTTGGTTTTGTAACGATACTGCACTGCTCTAATAAATACACTTCTGGATTGGGTAGAATAAATAATTTCTGCTTCCAACATCCATTTTAATGCAATACATACTGATGATGTTGTTCCTGTATTTATTGTTAATTTTTTATTGTCCTGTATTGCACATGCTACACACGTGCACTTTATGTTGTGTAGTGTATTGTTCTATGTAGCACCTTGGTCCTGGAGGAACTTTGTTTTGTTTCACTGTATACTGTACACCACTGTATGTGGTTGAAATGACAATAAAACCATTTTAACTTAAATTTCAATATATCTAGAAAAGTTATTTAGTCTTATTTACTTTCTTAGTGTATGTTTTGATTTCCCAAACAAATGTTAACCTTGAAATGATGTAATGAACATTTAATTCACTCTTGCTCAGTTCCCTGAACCACATCTGTGATTTCAACCTAACCACATGTAATAGTTAAAGTCAAGCCCTGCACAAGTTTTCCAGATGATCTATTCTATTTCCCCTGGCTATGTGTTTTAAAAATGCTAACATCAGTGGGTCCAGCAATTACAGTTAATGGATCTATGCTTGAGTTTCATTATTGCTAGCCAAATGAAAAGATTTTTTTCACATTCTACCCCTGTATTGTTTATGCCCAGAGTGAGATCTTTCATTTCCAAGTTAAGTTAATGAAGGAAAGAGTGCGGGAGGGATAATAACATTATCATGCTTCATTATAACGACCTTTGCTCTTGATTAGGCCTGTCAGCAGGCCTGCACATTCCCACAAAAAACAACTGTGTTTGCCAAACCAGCCTAATTAGTACACGAGTTTAATATTTTAGGTGGTCATTCTGTTTAACTCATGGTGTTGTGCATTATGTTATGTCAATACACTGTTTTCTGAATGACTGTATCTATTATAGCTAACACAAAACATTTTAATGACCAATTAAAACATTTTGGTCTCGATATATTCACTGTGTATTATTATCGTTCTCTCATTTAGACTACATTAATCACGGACATCGTGCACCCAGGTGCTTCTATAGTATCTAAACATAGCTTTTCATCTTTCTCAGGGGATAGTGTCAATCACTTTCTTTCTTTTTTTACAACATGTGTCTTTTTTTAGCCTTTGTGGTACCCCCACACACAACTGAATCACAGTTCAACACCATACATGGCCCCTCTTCATCTTTCATAACTACTACCAGACCAGACAAAGACCACAACACTGCATACACAATGCAGCAATATTAGATGATAACCACAGTAAATGTTAATAGTAGCATAGCTACTTTTCATACAGTATGTTGCCATTTCAAATAACACTGGCCTGGGATATGTCATGGATTCAGTTGACATGCAAATATTAAACAAAAGGGCTTTAGTTTCTTTAATTCACCATATTGTCAAAAATGTGAACACTTATGATCATATTCATACAGTCATGGCCGAAATTGTTAACACCCCTGAAAATGTTTACCAGAAAATGAAGTATTTATCCCAGAAATGTATTGCAATCATACATGTTTTGTTATACATTTGTTTATTTCCTTTGTGTGTATTGGAACAACACATAAAAAACAGATCCATGCAATCTTGGAAACAGCGTCATATGTGATATTATATCACAGCCAAAAGTAATATAATGTCATACAAAACTCAGAAAATGGGCCAGATAAATTGTTGGCACCCTCAACTTAATATTTGGTTGCACACCCTTTTGAAACAACAACTGAAATCAATCACTTCCAATAACCATCAACAAGCTTCTTATCCTCTCAACTGGAATTTTTGCAACTGCTCCAGATCTCTCATCTTTGAAGGGTGTTTTCTCGCAACAGCAATTTTAAGATCTCTCGACAGGTGTTCAATGGGATTTAGATCCAGACTCATTGCTGGCCACTTCAGAACTCTCCAGGGCTTTGTTTCCATCCATTTCTGGGTACTTTTTGAAATATGTTTGGGGTCATTGTCCTACTGGAAGACCCATGACCTAGGACATGAACCCAACTTTCTGACACTGGGCACTACATAGTGACCAAAATCATTTGATAATCTTCAGATTTCATAATGCCTTGCATACAGTAAAGGCACCCAGTACCAGAGGCAGCAAAACAACATCAAAATATATTTGAACCTCCACCATATTTGACTGTGGGTACTGTGTTCTTTTCTTTGTTCTTTTCCATTTTCGGACCCCTGTCGAATGATCTTGGTCTCGTCTGTCCACAAGATGTTTTTCCAGAAGGATTTTGGCTTACTCACATACATTTTGGCAGACTGCAGTCTAGCATTTTGTGTCTCTGTGTCCTCCTGAGTCTCCTGCCATAGTGTTTCGTTTCATTCAAATGTCGACGGATAGTTTGCGCTGAAAATGATACACCTTGAGCCTGCAGGACAGCTTGAATTTCTTTGGAACTTGATTGAGGCTGCTTATCCACCATCTGGACCATCCTGCATTGCAACCTCAACTCAACTAAATTTTTCTCTTCCATCCATGTCCAGGTAGAGTAGCTACAGTGCCATGGGCTGGAAACATTTTTATGATGTTGCGTACTGTGGACAAAGAACATCAAGATATTTGGAGATTGTTTATATTTGTCCACAATTTTGATTTTCAAGGCCTCAGACAGTTCTCCTCTTTCTGTTCTCCATGCTTAGACTCAGACACACAATGCAAATATTCAATCCTTTTTATCTGGTTTCAGGTGTGATTTTTTTTTATTGCCCACACCTGTTACTTGCCTAAAGTGAGCTTAAACAAGCAAATTAACATGTGTATAACAAAACGTGTAATTGCAATACATTTCTGGGATTAATATAAAAAATTATATATACTATATATATAATTCATCTTGTGGAAAAAATTCAGGGGTGCCAACAATTTTGACCATGACTGTATGTATATTTTGTGTCATATCCAAACGGATGGATGTTAATGTAGAGTTACCACTATAACAACCTCCATTTTTCTGAGCCACTGATGTTGGGTAATAACATTTATCTTAAATATTTGTTTACTCAGACACTTGGTTGGAATGATGGTTTTGCAATAGAAACCAAATTTTGTGATAATGTTGTTTTCATCTGCATTAAGTGAAAGGTGTGCTGCTGTAACACTAGGCTTTCTAATTGCTATAATGGGGAATGAAAAGTCACAAAGGCAGTCACATCTGTGGAACATAAACAGCTAAATTATAGTCATATCCGGTATTGGTAAATGCATGGCATGCATTTCTGTAAGACTCCACAGAAGGCAGTGGGATCAAACCTTACAGTGTAGACCGGAGGCAGGAAAATTGAGGCAGTTGTGCGTGGGAGTAGATGGGCGTGTGAGATGTGTGTTTGGGACCAGTTCATAAAAATCAGCCCAACACAAACATCACAACATTGATATTGTTAATACAACATCAGCAGCAATGCTATGGTTGTTACTTTTTATAAAAGTCTAAAGATACAGTATATATGTCATACTGGTCTTATATGCTCTTACAAGAGGATTATGTAAAACAGTTTAGATGAGTAGCCTTAGATTTATTTGTGATTCTCCAGTCCATCACATTACTAATAATGCTGAAAAAGCACCTATCAAGATCCAGAGTCCTTTTGTACATTTATGTTAAGTATCTGCAAATATGTTTACCGGCCACTCCTCCACACACACACACACGCACAAAGGAAATTAAATGCATCAGATAGGGATCAGTCTGTGCCACAGAAGCAGTG
This sequence comes from Parotocinclus maculicauda, assembly GCA_034780255.1. NCBI lineage: Eukaryota > Metazoa > Chordata > Actinopteri > Siluriformes > Loricariidae > Parotocinclus > Parotocinclus maculicauda. The sequence continues at coordinate 11,673 of JAUZSU010159070.1, forward strand.
AAGATTAAGGCAGTGAGTGACAGCACTCATCTTTACATAGTGAGTAGGCTAGACCTGGACTTACAGGGATTACAACAAAACATAACTGTTTATTCAACCCACCTAAACTCACAACATGCAACTCACCACTGTGTGTCCATCACAGCTCCCGAGGAAACTGGACACAGCCATAAAACTGCTAAGGCAAGCTCTGAGCAGTGCTTCTGGAGAATTTGTAATGTCTGTGTGTGTGTGCATGTATATGTATGTGTATGTGTAAATATGTATGTTTTAGCAATGTTTGTGTGTGTGTGTGTGTGTGTGTGTGTGTGTGTGTGTGTGTGTGTGTGTGTGTGTGTGTGTGTGTTATTTTATCAGCTACCTAAATGTCCTTATTTGTCTTGTATAAAATATTATTAATGTCACTACCATAACAAAAACAAAACAATAGTGAGCAATGGTTCTCATTTCAAAGCACTATTCTAGAGAGCTCTTGTGGCTGTGCGGCCCACAGATTCTGCTCATTTATCTTTATGCTGCACAAGTTAGACCTTTATCAGCACCTAATTTGCACTACGAACAGTTGATAAAATAAATATGCATAAGTCTGTTAAAAATACTAAATTGTTTTTGTTTTTCCTTTAATACTTAATTCACTATTCCAATCATGGGGACCGTATTTTAAGGACCTTCTTGTATCATCCTAGGGCTTAAGAGGTACTACTTCTGCCATCTTGAGGCCCACAACCATCTGCTGCCCCCCTGAGGTGTATAAGTAACTGCTACCATCTGCATCATTTCTGACCATCCTGAGAACTACAAACTCTTGCTTAGTTTAACGAACCACAAGCTGCTATTCCTTTCCACAGCACTGCAAGCTGCTGCTTCTTTTCATCTCTTAACCGCTGTTTTGGACTTGTGCATATCTATTCCTAAATGGGTTTAAAGTCTTGTATCAAGTCCTGTATATATAATGGGGCTCATTTTTTTCTTTATTTTTTCAAGTGTAAAATGTAATTTTACAAACATTTGAGTATTTATAAGTACCTGGTATGTCAATCTAAAGAATTTATGGTAGCACCTGAATAGACCGAAAGCAGTGCATTCAGGAATATCACAAGATACTCATTGGAATAGTGTGCGTCATGCTGGGATAACACAGATCATCAGAAGTTGTGAAGTTCACACTTACTAAAGTGCTCACTGTCATTATGGGACAAGGTGGTACATAACAAATACCAATAAAGTCAGAATTGTATCTATTTTCACTCAAACTTATATGCTGGTTTTTAATGATAAACATTGCATAAAATTTAAGAAAAAATAAAAGCACAAATGACACTTTTCATTTTTAATGTTTTAATCCGGTGTAACCTGGTCAATGTTGAATATGTCTGAAGTGTGTCCTGGAATTCATTGGATGCAGATGGGAGCACACCCTGAACACAATGCAGGTCCAATGCATGGCCTAGCAGGGGGCTCCTGTCTAGAACCATGGTTCCAGTGTGATATTCCTGCTAGCCTCCCCTCCATCAGACACTGTCAAACTTGCCTGACTGGACTGAAAGGCACCACTTGAAGCGAATCCATGTGACCACACCCAAGCTCTTCTATATTAATCCTCTATAGCTAACCGTCATTGTACAGTTAATTAAAAGTAATTATCATGCTCTCTTACTTAAAATCTTAATTGATCTTAATTGTGCCAGCCAATGGGCTCCCTCTACTGACTCCCTCAACTCTCTTTCCCCTGTCTCTACCTTTGGAGTTTTTCTTTACCATTGTAACCTTGTTTGCTCACTCGGCATTGATGTCTTGGTAAAGCTACACAGACATGGTGGCAAATACAAATAATGTCATTTCTGTTATTTATGTAATGGCATACATTGTTTAACATATAAACAACGCTTATGATTTACAGTACATGACAACAAGAGCTGTAATTCAATTATATGGTTATGAAATAAACCAAAGAAAAATATTTCACTCAAGTGTACATTCCGTCTGACCAGTATCATGTTCTTAGCTGCTCTACTTTTGACATTTGAGTTTTGCAGCTCAAGTCAACTTCAATATATAGAGTATAACGTGTTGAGTTATATAGGATATGATCAATACTGATGGGAACATTCATGTCATTCATGTATGTAGAAGATTCCAATGCATTGCTTTATTTCAAAATTTGATTAGCAGAGATTCCATTACTTCACAACTGGATGGAGTAATCCATAGTTCCTTCAGACCAGTTTTCAGTTTTGCATATCTATCTACAGGATTAGTCTGTTGAGTGTCAGCATGATGTAAATTGAC
>JAUZSU010159081.1:0-13961 GCA_034780255.1 Parotocinclus maculicauda
GTCGTTCATACCTACTTTTCTAAAAAAATTAATGAATTTTAAAAAATAAAAAATATATATATATTTTTTTATTTGTCCTTGTGTATGTTACAAAATGCACCATAATGAACATTCGTGGCTGGAACAAAATTTTAAAACACTATGATGAAAATTAAAGGTTTGTTTTTGTTTGTTCTTTTTGAATGACGTAAAAATTATTTTCGCTTAGCTAATGTCTCTCTGCTCAAAATTAACTGAGGGTGGAGGGTGAAGGAAGAAAACAGTTCTTAATTACGTTCTCATTTGTATTTAAAATATTTTAAAACTGTTAACATTTTTCCTCACATGCCCCCAAACCAACCAAGCAACACTTGCACTATTTAATACACATTTCAATTATTATATAATAGAAATTGGTGACTCGTAAACAAGGTTATTCTAGTCAAGAAATTAAGGCAGTCATGCAGCAAACTTGTGGCTCACTTTGGCTTTGGTCGCAGCAGAGGCCAGTGCAGCAGCAGCTGCTGTGGCTATAGTCGCTTCAACCAACTCGAGTTCTCCTCTCCTTTTGGGCTCCTCTTCCTCCCCCTGCATCTGGACCATCATCCTTTCATCTTCACCACAGAGAAATTGCATATTCAAAACAAAGAGTATGAATGAGTTAACAGAAATGGTGCTTACCATTTAGCCTTATTTGGCATGCACATCTCTGTGCAAGATGAATTGTGTCAGGGGATCTGCAGTTTCAGAAACCACATCTGCATGAGTGCTGAAAACACAAACCTGCTTTGTTCTCATCTCCCTTTTCAACTTCAGTCTCATCCTTTTCTTCATTCTTTATTTGGTCTCCTTCGCCTGTGCCGTTTTCCCCCATTTGCTAAGATACGGGAGATAAGAAATGGAAATTACTAAGACTAAAAAGAGGTTTCATATCTTTAAATGGGAAATTGTGCTATCACACCTTTTCAGGCTTTCCTGCATCAAATTCCAACTTTTCCAAACTGGTCCCATCTAGAAAGACACAATACAATTAAGTCAAAATATTTAATAATTCTTACTTGTAGTTTCACTGGTTGAGACAAGGTGAGTCCAATGCTGACATCTGCTGGCTATTTTACTGTAGTACAGTCTGATTGCAGTTCGCTACAGCTAAACGGCTCAGTTAAATTTCTGCTATAAACCCCTAACACACTTTCTGATTATCAACCTGCTACAACAAATGTTTAAAAAAAAAAATTACCATTCTTTTCTATTTGGTCCAACTCAGAGCCTGTGATGTGATGCGACTGAAGACCAAAGGTGGAATCTAGTGCTATACTCTGCCCAGGCTCCTGCATTTTAAGGATGGAGGGGTTGAGCAGCTCGGGAGGAGTATGCTCTCTAGCGCGAGAAAACTCCTCTGAGAACAAAAAAGGAGACAGACACAGAGATTAGTGCAAGCTGATATAGTTTATGTAGGCATTTGGAAAAGATGTTATCACTATGGAAACAATGTTAAATATTCATTGCTTTCATGATCACCTTCCAAGAATTTAACAATAATAATAGTAATAAAACATACAAGAAGCAAATCAGTATAGTAATATATCCCCGTGTCTGCGTAGGTTTACTCCAGGTATTCCGGTTTCCTCCCACAGTCCAAAGACGTGTGTTAGGTTAATTGATGTCTCTAAAGTGGCCCTTAGTGTGTCACTGTAAAGTCCCTTAGCCTTTGCCCGAGAGTTGCTGGGTGGGCACCGGCTGGCCTGCGAGCCCGTGTAGATTTAGCGGAAGATAATGGATGATGTATGGCTATATAAAATCGATGCAGTTAAAGTGAGTAAGCTAGTTAAACAAATAAACGTTAACTGCAGTTAATGAAAAAAAAAAAATAATTTACAAAACTTACAAATGTGTAGAGGAAGAGAACTCCATAATTTGGGTGCAAAACAGAATAAATGTTTAATGACTGGTAGTGGGAATGTACTTGCTGATAAATATCACACAACGTAGAAAGGAGTATAATATTGAAGGAGATCAGCAAGATAAACAGGAGAGAGATGGAGGGTTTTCGATGTTAATTGTAAGATTTTGTAATTAACCTGTTGTGACACTGGGAGCCATTGCAATTTAATCAGCAATTGTTTAACAAGTTCCATGGACAGTTTTCTCGCTGGTTATCTATCTCCTCACTGCTAACAAGAAAGACATATCACAGGCTGACTGTACTGGATGTACGGTGAGGTACTGGCAGTATCTGTGGAGCTGCTTGGAGACAAAACACTGGACGCGCTTAAATGATTTGCCACGATATACATTTGCAACCAGGAATGCTGCACATCAAATCCAAAATCAAATTCAATACCAAGACCCTAACAGTGGTGAAATATAGTGCTAAAAAAAATTAAGGGATATTTCATTTTGAATTTGTAAAACAAATTTAATTAGGCTGATCTGTCTGTATAATACAGTTTATAATGGTATAGTGCATTACCAGATACTGAGTATTGAAAAACCAATTGATCAGAGAACTTTCATGACATATGCTAAAGATCAGTAACTGCCTTCTTAATTTTCCCACCTAGCACATTAACCAATTCTTCTTTTAAATAGCATATATATGGATGAATCTACTTTGGGTCTAGACACATCATATAGTGCACCATATAGTGAACCACTGTATATGCCGCCTACAAGTTTAACAAAAGGAAATAAATCCAGTCACCAATGTACTTTATAAATGGTATGTTCATGAGTCTCTTAAGAGTGGGTCTAACTATGTGATGAAAAGAATCAAACTAAATTGGTCTTAAATCTGAAGGTTGTAAACAAAAGTCATTAAATCATTTATAATATTGATTTTAAAAGTTCACTGATTCAAAAATTATTTTTTTTGTGAGCAGTGTAATTTATGGTGGAGCAAAACAATCGACCAACGCACATGCTTGCAAGCACACCTGTGTTTCAGTATTAAGTGACGTCTAAACAAATAGAAGCATGTCTCTGTACTACTTTTGATATTCACCTGACCACAAAATAGACAGTGCTACTACCTTATCTTGAAAATGGAGACCCACAGAAATGACAGTGAACATAAACTATTATACAGGCAAAAGTTTGTGAACAACCCTTCTAATTATTGAACTATGCTGTTTCAGCAACACTCACTTATAAACACATTCATAATAAAAAAGCAGACATTTCTGGATTCTTCACAGACGCAGTACCATGGGTTGTACGGATTACTCTCACAACATGACATATTTATTGGTTTCCACTTCCAACAAGTCAGTTCATCAACTTTCTGCACTGCTCTACGTAAACAAAGTACTTAGTGTACTAGTTGAGCAATTTTGACAAAAGCTGCCTTCAGAGTCATGTCCCAAAATCTAGTGGAATTTTTTTTTTCTTAAATAAAAACAAAGACTGTTGTAGCAGCAAAGTAGGGCGCCAAACTCTACGTGTCCATAAACGTTTGCCTATATAGTGCACCCTGGTTCGCCCTGAAACAGTAATATTGATTATACGTTGATTAATAATACAAAAGATTTAAAATTTCCCCCGACACAATGGAAGTATACTTGTCAATTTTTGAATCATCTAATTCATGTTACTCTAATGATGACAAATTATTCGCTGTTTACTACAGACAATGCGCTACTTTAACAAAACAACGAGAACAGCGAGTATGCGGTTTCATTCCACATAAAGATGAACGACTTTGCAAACTCAGAATCAGGGAGCATGGCTTTAATAAAACTAATAATCTTGTCAACAGATTTATACTGACAGATGTCACCCTTATTATGCAGAGAACTCACTGGCTGTCAGTGTAGCTGTTGGTGAAATACCGCTGAACACTAAACTCAGTACAGCATTAGGCTCAGCTAAGTCTAACCACAGGTATATCCGGAACTGTGCTGGTGTAAGAAGCAGGTGACGATCCATAACTTACAATCCATAAATTTGGTGCATCTAGAATATTATGCAGAAACTTTCAATCCCCATCACGACTAGGCTTAATTTCTTACCTAGTTTGTGCCTAACTTAAAAATATATTACTGACAGATCAAGGGGACAGTCAACATCTTTAGTCAGGGCTAAGTAGAATGTATAAACTTGTACTGCACATCCACAGCAACCCTATCCTGTCTGACAGATCAAGTGATTTTGTTCAACCTTATCAAGCCAAAAAAAATCATTTAGATCTAATTTAATAGTTAACTCGACTGAACGTAAATGGTATATGTTAAAATTATAATGAACCTGATTAAGCAGATATGAATGCCGGAATGAAAAGGTGAGACGTGTTAAAGGCATTGAAAGGCGAACCAATTTCATCCCTGAACGCAGCCGTAAAAGGACTATAAATAGCTATAAAGATTATTCCACAAAAAGACTCAATTCAAAGTTCAATTCCTCCATTCCACATCTACGTCATCTAAAGTGTCTTCGCATGACTGTAGTAGAAGTAGACGTGACGTAATTCCTATTTTGTACATAACATTTGAAAAAGTTTGGATGGATCCTGGCTAGTTGAATAATTTTTTTTCCAGATTCTTGGAATTCCAGGTTACAACAACTCTACTCAGGTTTGTTTGTTTATTTGGCTTTTTTAACGTTGCTATCAGCATCAGTGGCCAATTTAGAGTAATCAATTATCCTAACATGGATGTCTTTGGACTGTGGGAGGAAACCAGAGTAAACCCACGCAGACACAGGGAGGACATGCAGACTCCACGCAGAAAGGAGCCAGGCCGCTTCACTCCTGGGATTAAACCTGGGACCTTTCTTGCTGTAAGGCAGCGGTGCTACCGTCCGAGCCACCGTACTGCCCATGGTGCAAGTGTTTGTTGCAACACTTAAGCCCAAGTTCGTTATCTTTGCTACAAATGGTACACACGCACACACGCACGCACACGCGCACAAACACACACACACACAAACACACACACACAAACACGCACACACAAACACACACACACAAACACACACACAAACAAACACACACACATACCTAGGGCAGCCTTGGCTGCAGCAGATGCAACTCTGGGGTCCACCACTGATGCAAGAAAAGCCACAGTGCTCATGACAGGGTTTCCCGACTGGCTAAAAGGAACTGGCTGGTAGGCAAGTGGCCCCAAAGAAGCTTCAGAGTTCTCCAGGTAAGGGTCCTCTATGGGCAACCGCAGAAAGTGTAGGATACACTCATCTTGTGTACGACTACCCACATGCTCTGAGACTTTATTCCAGTCATCTTTATACATCTCCAATGCCTGACAGAAAAAAATATGAAGGTCCCATCCTTAAAATATACTTTGAACAACCAGAATAAAATACTTCAAACAAGGCTGGATTTCTTTAGCCCACCTCGAGAAGCAACAGCGTCTCTTGTTCTGTCCACTCTCGTCCTGCGTTTGCACCTTTGGCCTAGTGTGTAACAAACAGAACATCTGTTTACAAATATGGCTTCAGCACCATGGACAGCTCCGATAGCTAAGCAAGTGGCATAATGGTAGCCAGCCATTTAACAAAAACGTGTGTGTGAGACACCTTTGGATGCTTCTTTGCATAAATATCAATTCGTAGACCAAAGTTCTGCAGGTCTGAAGGTTTTTCTCTGATCTTCTCTGGGAAATGGAGCATATGTTGCGAAGCTGAAACCTACAGAAAGATAAAGACACTTAGAAACCTACAAGCTGTTACAAATCCCCCCCCTCCTTGTGCAACCTATTTACCTGTAATGGTCTGTGCTGCAACGGAACAAGTGCTGAGGGGCTATCTGTGAGAACATTAAAGTGAGGTGTGGGTGGAGGACCCATAGGAAGCGGTCTGCTCTCAGCATCCACCTGGTAATTAATCAGACCCCACTGCTCCAGGAAAGCATGAACCCTGTACATACACACAGCCGACACAAACAGTTCACCGACACTGATGCACTGAACACTTACATGTTTAAAGACAAAGGCAACACACTTGCTGACCTCATAAGGGCACACACGTCTCCTGTAAGGTTACGCCTGCAAGAGGTGGAGGTCAGGTACTCCTGAGGGTTCAGCCGGTACGTATCGATCATAAAGTTACGATACGCCAAAAATCTGCAAATATAAACATCAGTGCAGCAGAGTGTAAACGTATTACGGCATAAGGATGAGTAACCTTGTACAGAAGCCAGTAAAAACGACTCACATCTCAGGTGATTTGGATTTGTTCTTTCCATTAAAGAATTCAGGCAGCGCTCTCCTCTCTATTCGATGAATACTGTACAAAACATAAGAGATACATCTACAATAATCCTACTCACACCTCAAAGCCACACGTATAAACATTACTATAAGCACTAAACCCTAAACTTGAGTACTTTTTATAAACTCTAAAGATGCAGAGACATTTCTGGAACTAAGCAAAAAACACTTATGAAAAACAAAACTTTGCATTAAGCATTTTGTCTTCAGAAAGTAGATCCTCCATTGGGGTATTAATGCTGGCAGCTGGTCTGTTGTAGCCTAAAATACTCATGATGGCGAAATTATGTGTATGAATAATATTCCTTATTCTGGGAAAGAAATTGTATTGCTTGTCCTATAAATTAGAGGGCTATGTACAGGCACTACCTATATCACAATGGCTCAGCTTTTTCGACTGGAATTAATAATACACATAAATACACATTCAGCAGAAACTGTATTATGAATTTTGATTTCTCCCCAGCCAAACGATAAACAATACAATACTCTCCTTCACTCTCCCACTAGGAGTCACCTCAGTGCTTGATATAATGAGTCTGTTTGTTTGTTTGTTTATTCGGCTTCTTTAACGTCACTATTGGCATTAGTGGCCATCTCAGAAACACACACACAAGGTTATATCCATACACAAGTTAATCTAAAGACCAGTCACATATATACACACACACACACACACAATGACCCAGGGCACTCCACCCTGGGATTGAACCCAGAATCATCTGGCTGTGAGGCAGCGGTGCTACCCACCGAGCCACCGTGCTGCCCTATAATGAGTTTGACAGAATGAGCGAGATAATGGTGAGAGTGATGAGCACTAGGAAATTTAGTGAAGCAGTAGTCAAATTACTGCAACAATAAAAAAATATTTTGGTTAAATGTTTTCATAATTTCTCATTCATGGCAGAGAAACACCCACTTTAGTGTTAAATTGATCAGTGTTTAACATACTTATTTTCTGAACAGTTTACGACCATTTGGCAAGGGGTACAGTTGTGCTGTTGTGTGTTAATTCCGCGTCCCCTGAAGTACACGCTGGCTGCATGCAGTGGGTGTGAACAACTACTGATTGAATCAGTAACTCAGTAGATTGTCTCATTAACCAACAAGAGAGCCAATGAAAGCCTCACAAAGAAAACAGAAAAACCAGTCTAAAAAAATCGGATATCTACTCAAGATTCTCAATCTCATTTAAATTAAGAGCAGAAAGCTTGCGAAAAGTGCTGCTTAAGTTATACTCCAAAAAGAGAAAACTGATAGTTCACATGACTTTATTATTAATTATTGCAAAATCCTCTATCATAGTATACTGCATGTCATTGTAAAAATAGGGAATATCTCAACATAGTGATTTTGGAAATAGACTACATTTTTAACTGGTAGAAAATTAATTGGATTTGGTGGGGTGACAAGTAAAGCTAATACTGACAATATTTAGTAAAATATTGTCTACTAAGCTGGCCCATTCCAGCCAGGTCAGACCATTTAATGTTCAAAAATGTAAGAAAAAAACCAAAAGCTACATTACATGACCCAAATGCCTGTGTAAAGGCAATAAAGGTTTACCTGCATAACACCACAATCAGAATAACTGGACAAGCATGGCTTTAAAATGGTTGTTTTTGTTGTTTCAAAATCAAGTTCTGGTTAAATATCCTTTGGACAGGTGAGACCAAGGTGGACATGTTATCAGCACAGTGCTATATTTGGCAAAAGCCAAACACAGTGTGTCACCACAAACACTGCTGCAAGACATGAGAAGCTTGCAGTCATTGAGACAACAATGAAGTCTACTTCATATCATCATATTAAATTAAAATAAATATAAAGCAAATTAAAAGTCAAAGAAAGTTGTTTGATTATGTAGATGAGAGGCAAACGATTATTAATTTTATAATTATCATGATTGAGTAGCAAGTGATATATTCATGGGGGTGAACAAAAGCATGTTAAATTGGATGAGTGCTCCACACGTTGACTGTTCAGTAGGGTTTATGGTCACCCAAGACTGCCAAAACACACCAACAGTGACAGTGCACGGACAAAATCAGATTGTCCAGCAGTTCTTGTTGGATCTTCTTGGTACTTATTTTGAAATATCCCTAATCTTTGTAAGGAGTGTACATTAAATAAATTTTGACTTACATCTGGGGAAAATTTACACATACAAGCTACTACATATTGAAATCTGTTGGGTTTTTTTTTGCCCCCACTTGCAGCTATTTGTTTGTATTTAGACCCTAATCAATAAAAACACTAAGCATGTAGTTTCATCAATCATCGTCATGACTGTAGCCATTGTAATAACTTTCTATACCTTTCTGCCCTAGTTAGAGTGTGGGATTAGTTTGGACAGCTTTCAAAATAGACTTACCAGTTGTAGTCAAACCAAGAGGCATAGCTTGGTATAATGATGTGGTGAGTCTGCTCTGTGGCACTCTCCTCACCTTCCAGACCACGTCCAAACTCTCTACCTTCATCTTCATCCTGTAAACATTAAAGTAAAAGTAATTTACGTAGTGCTTTAAGAATAAGTATAATCAGACACACGAGTCAGCGGGGGGAGGGTAAGACGTGGAACTGTGTCATGAACACATGTCCGCAAAACAACTACAATAAAGAATAGTGAATAATCACAAGAGAAGGGTCTGCTCAAAGCTCACCTATACATGCTGCTTTTACAAATTTAAGCAACTCATGGACTTACCCTAATTCCAGACAAGAATTCATCTTCCTGATCATCTATAAAAAAAATTGAGATTACAAAAAGAAACTAAAGATTAACATATAAATGAACAGAAACAAACAAACCTACCCAAATCAGCCATGATTCCTCCTTTCACTGGTGTGTTCTCACTGTCTTTCTTCAGGTTTACTGTTACCATTAAGAAAGATATATAGGAAGAGCAATAATTATATATCACAGGGCATAATAGAAAAATCAAATTGAATACACATATTGCAATATAGAAAGTACAGACTACAGAACATTAAAATTAACGAGTGATAAAGGAGGACACCAAAACAAAGTGGGGACACACCATTCTTAGGCAGTATGACCTCTTCCATGTTAGGTACAGGTGTTGGATCCTCCATGTCCTTAGTCAGATCTTCCTCAGATTCAACCTCCTCCTGTTGGCCACGCCTTTTATATGATCTGCAAATTATGTATGAAATTTGATTGGGAAATAAAGGGAAAGGAACATAATCAACTTGCAGCTATATTTACAGTCAGGTCCAAAACTAGTACCTTTGGAAGAGACAGGGAAAAAGGTAATTATCTTTGTGGTTAAAGATAAGCATTTTTTGTAATTTTTTTCTAAACTTATAAATTATAACTGTCATTAATTATACAGCCACTAAATCAAGATTTTGCCGTTTTTCAGACCCAAGCTGAAAGTAAAAGAGATATGTTTACAACTGCATACAGTCAAGTTGAATATAGACACATGGAAAGGAATTGTATTTTAGAATATTACTACAGGTCCTCCCAGTTTTACGATGGCCCGACAAATCACATTTTAACTTTACTATGGGAATTCAATAATAAACATAAATACACATTCAGCAGAAACTGTACTCTGAATTTGGAATTTTCCCTGGCAAGCTATACATAGTATACGGAGTACACACATTACTCTCCCTCTCTCATATGTGGAAGTTGGCAGTTGTGTGAAGTACATAGTATAAAATCGTTTTACTTCACTTTCAAAATTAAATGTATTAAATATTTTGTTATAAAATAAGCTTTATGTAAATTACTTTGCCTACTGTAGTTTAATTACACTGCTCACAAAAAATAGGGGATATTTCAAAATGAATATGAAGAGGATCCCACAAGAACTGCTGGACCATCTGATCATGTTCATGGATCCATCACTGTCACTGCGTTTGGTTAGTCTTGGGTGACCGTACACCCTACTGAACAGTCAATGTGTGGCACTCTCATTTAGTTTAACATGCTTCTGTTCACCCCCAATGAATATCTCATTTGCGTAATCAAAACAACTTTCTTTGACTTTATTTGCTTCTCTGTTGTTCTTGTTTTATGATAATGATAATAGTAAAATCAAATGCTTCTGTTTTAATCACTTTATATTCATTTTCAAACATCCCCTAATTTTTGTGAGAAGTGTATTATTGATAACGTAAAAAATGTCACTATTTGCATTGTGTTAATGTCCCAATGAGGGCATGAAGATATCAAGAGTGTTTTCGTTATGCACTTCTAATGATGTCGTAGTATTCTTTTAACACCAGAAAGTGCAATCAAACATCATATACGGCATATCTTCTCATCATTCACATTATGGGGTAACGGGGTCATTATGGTAACTGTAGAGAATTGAGATGTTTAAAGATGTTTGTATAGTGCATTTCACACACAATTGATATAAAAAAAAGTGTTTGACAAACTGGGCACGATAAGAATATCCCCTTTTCAGATTTCTACTTATTAAGAGTCTTTGAAATGCAGGAGACTAAAGTTTTTTGTTTAAAAACATATACAAGAAATATATATCGTTTTGCATTGTTTACACTTCAGAAATAAAAACACAACCTTTTATTGAATCTAAAATGAATAAAATCTAATTGTGAACTCAGGAACATAAATCAAATCATAAGCAGAGCATCATTGCACCTATTAGTTTAATGCAAGTGTTTTAAACATGCTTAAAATACCCTGCGCCCTATGATTCTCTCCATTGATCAGCACTTTACAATGTAGGAAGTCGCATCTCGGGAGTGATTAGCTAGAAAAAACTCCTCAATTTATGATCAAGTCATATAACAAATCAAGATCAAGAAGGGTCAGTGGGCAATCAAGGATCAAAAGGGCCAGGTTTAGGGTCTGGCACCTAAAAGAGAACAGCTTGTTTGTGCTCCCGCTGGGTTTTTTTTTGCCTCACTGGAAGACACCAAGTTACAGGGTCTTTTGTATGTGACAAAAAACAAGGATTACAATTATTACAATTATTTGAGTATTCAGGGAGGTAATAGAAAACACAACAAATCTGCATGGTAGAACAAAAAACAATTGTTCCACAGGTAATTAGAAAAAAACAAAAAAACAAATCCATGTCAGTTAGGGCTCATGCATATTTTAAACCATGAAGCATTACCCTTTTTTGCTTCCTTTTTTTCTTGGCTCAGTAGAGGATGGTGAGGGGGAGCGCCTCCTCTTCTTCCCCGATGCCTTCCGTTCATCATAAAGAAAAACAGGACGGGTAAGAGAATGAATTAAAAGACTAAGAAGCACCACGTGGTGAAGAGAAGAGAAGATGGTGCTCTACCTCCTCATCCCGCAAATAGATGCGTCGCTGGCAGCTGATACTCCGTTTGCTGTCATCCACTTCATAGTCTTCCTCGTTCATCCACTCGTTAAAAACATCTGTGTCGAGAACCCATTTAGCATGCACCTGAAAGGAATTCAGATTACATTAAATCATCTGTAAACTGACAGTGTTTTTGATTTTTTATTTTATTTATTAATATTATTTAATGGAACATACAGGAGTTATTATAGCAAGTACTAAGACTAAGTTGTTACTGATAATAATTCAGAAAATACACACAGTCACATGTATACAATTACACATTCCACATGCATAATGGCACACTTCAGTCACCTTCCACAATTGATCTGGAGAGGGCACTTCCTCTACCTCAGCTTTGACATCACTGGCTGACAGGCATGTGTCATAACTAAAACAGATGTGGATAAGAATCCATTTATTCAGAAAAGTATGTTAAACACATGCATATACCAAACCCCAGATGCCTATATATTAAAAGGGGAGTTGCTGCATTTGGCTATTCTTAATACACAAATATGCTTTATTGATAGAATTTCAATAATTTATTATAATGAAATAGCCCCTAATTTTTGTGAGCTGTGTATTATTAATATTACAATTATTAATATTAAATTTAATATAAAAGTCAATATTCACTCTGACATATAAAATAGATAGCAAATACATAATACATAAATACATAATAGTTGTTGTAACTATTTCACAAAGAAACAGAACTAAATTCCCTACAACCAGGCCCTAAACCCACAATTGCTTGCACTGTAATACTCTTATTTCGTGTCACTCTGGATAAGGGTTTCTGCTAAAAACAATAGTGCTACACACAGCCATTGTGGAGATCTTACTTGTAGGAAACTTCCCAACTGTTTAAGACCAGTTAAAAACCAAAAACCTAAATTCTGTTTAAACACAGTTCCAGCTTTCAACTGTGTTTGTTTATTAGACAGATCACTGCTGAAACACGCTGATAACAAAGATGTTAGATTTCAGTTGTGCTCCAAAGTGCACTGAAGAATCTCTTCCAGCATAGTGCAGTATTAGTAAGGGAGCAGTGATGTGGTGTCAATCAAGGTATACAATTTTTCCTAAAACATTCAGACTAAACTTGCTTATTACTGGCATATTACCATTGTGGTGTTTATTAAAAATTTGATCGGAATCCAAGATGCCTTTGAGGTAGAACGAGAGAGTTGCAGAATCTGCACCTGACAAATCTGCAAGAATCATGTTATGCAAGCACATCAACATGGAGCAGAATCTCAAAGGAACCAAATGGAACATCACGCCACAAAGAACTAAGGTTGTTTTGAGAACACAGTTAAACCCTACTCAGTATGTTTTTCTTAAATAAATTGCTTAGTGAGTTCTGTAGTGTCTGTAATAGAACAGATGATTGTGTCTAAAAACTACCATTAAAAACCATGTGTGGGGGATTTTTTAGGAGGAGTAGACGTACTTAAAAACTACTTAATGGTGTGTTTTCCTCTTGAAGACAACAGAATTCCATTACAATTCATGCCGTTGCTATGGGAAATTCAGGCTCACCTGTCTGGGTACATGCCCCAGTGCACCATCACTTTCTGATCAAGCTGCCTGACAGGTCTGAACCACTCTTCTGGAAAAAAGCATCCAGGCACATCAAACAGCTGTTTATATATGCTCCTCAAGCCAAATACACACATTTCCTACATTGTTCAAACCTTCATCTGTTGAGCCAGGTGTAGGGCAGACTTGGTGCGTGGCTTGTAAGCGATCTTCTGTAACTGAACCCTGAGAGAGAAAGACTACAAAGTCACTTCGAAAAAAGCTGAACCCAAACAAAAGTAAGAAAAACATTATGTTCTCTCATCATGTTAGGCAAGGCAAGGCAAGTTTATTTGTATAGTACCATACATACACGGGGTAATTCAAAGTGCTTTGCAAAGTGCAAAGTCATGTTAACGACGTCCTTACCTGATGCCGTAAGATGATGTCTTTGAGTATGCTGGCCTGCTTCTGCTCCAGCTCAGATGATAAATACACAACAGGCCTGCTAAGCAGGTTATTCTACACACATTGAGAAACAGCGATCAATATCATTAATATATGCACAACATTGTTATACTTCTCAAACACCCCTCTTTTAACATATCATTTGGTACCTGTGTAAGGGTTTTCTCCACACTGATAAACATCTCTTTGTTTCGATCCACTCTGGATGGGTTCTGCAGGTCAAATCGGCGCCTGTAAAAGAAAACTACAAATTCAGTTCAAGTTTGAAGCCCTACTGACTAAACCCATAATTTTACAATAAAGTCATATGCTGTTATTTGCGTTATTTGGCTTTCCGAATACAGTCGATTCCGGTTAATCGGACCACGATGGTTTTGGTCCTAATAACCGGCTGGTCTGATTAAACGAACATGCCCTATGTTACAAGACGGGACGTGCTATGTAACAT
>JAUZSU010159091.1:0-13961 GCA_034780255.1 Parotocinclus maculicauda
TTTGGAATAAGGCTGTAACGTAACAAAATGTGGAAAAAGTGAAGCGCTGTGAATACTTTCCGGATGCACTGTACACTAAGTTCTCAAATTTGACTTTCTGCTAAAGTATTCTTTCATCAGTTGAGTTTACATGATCTATGTAGTTTGGTCAATCACCTGTAAATGACCAACACCCACAAAGGACAAGCATTCCACCTGACATTTTCCACTAGGCTATCAGAATTTGTTCATTGTTTAGCTGTTTTCATATCGATTATTTATTAGAATTCTTAGCTGTAATATTCTACATTCAAGCTGATTGTATTTCCATCAGTATTCAATGTACTCTATGGTAACTTAATTTAGTAAATTATTATTTAATAATCAAATATATGATTGTATAAACAATAAATATAGTTTGGTAAATATGGTAATAATTTGATACAGTATGTAAGTAAATACTCACAGGACTTCATGATCTCTTGGTCTAAATCACAGACGAATAATTCTTATGGGAATTCTAAGGTGCTATCCAAGCACCTGTTATCGACCCTATTTATTGTGCATTTATAATAAAGGGAAAAATCATATTTTACATGTGTCAGTGTATTTTGAACTATTTTTACCTATCAAATATATATTTTCCCCACTGTATATTGGATTTTGTTTGCATAATTCTCTGTGCATGGTATTTATTTTTGTCAAATAATTATTTATGCATAACACTGCTTCATACATTTTCTGTTTCAGTGTCATTCACAAATGTCTCTTCGTCTTATAAAATAGTCCACAGTAAATAAGTACGAATGACTGGTTCAATGAATTCCAAGCCAAGTGACAACTGTTAATTTTGCTAGTTCTATTCATTTAGATTAGGTATGCGTTTTAAAACTAATATTAGATGGTGCAGTGAGACTCACGGCTGGTCGATGAGGCGAGTACGCCACTCTTGGTTTCTCAGCTCTTCTCTAGCTTCCTCCAGAGCTGTGATAGATGTGGCTACGCGTAGGCTTGGCTCTAGAGGCCGGTGACGCTGGCGCTGCACCTCTGCAGCTGGCCTGAAGGGCCCCTGACACAAATGGGGAGGTGTAATGTAAAACAAACAGTTTTATTGTATAAGTAATGCTTTGTTAATGATGCTAGCTACACTAACAACATGATGGCTATATGTAGAATTAGTACTGGAATATCATTATTTAATTTTTCCTAAGATTTAACAGAACGGTTTAATAATACAAATTACAATTAGCATAGCAATTTGAGTGCGATGATGAATCCTTGAAAATAATGAATTACTCAAATTAGTATTAGTAACTGCCAGCACGGTGGCTTGGTGGGTAGCAGCGTCTCACAGCAAGAAGGTCCCGGGTTCAGACCCAGTGTGGAGCAGTCTGGGTCCTTTCTCTGTGGAGTCTGCATGTCCTCTCTGTGTGGTACTCCAGTTTCCTCTCACAGTCCAAAGACATGCGTGTTAGGTCTTTCACTCACTCTAAATTGGCATCAATTCTAGGGCGTAATGGCCTTCCTGCCAAGCCAGTGGGGTGGCGTTAAATAATGGCTAAAACACCACTGCAGTCATGTGACCAGCGACATCTACAAGGCGTATGACAGACTGGTCTGTGAAGTTGATTAAGGTGGTTAGTATTTGCTATGAGAATATTTTTGTGAAAAGTCTGATGTCATTATTTTGCTGCAGACTGTGGGGGGCGAGTGGCTGAGTTACAGGACTAGAAGGTCCATGGTTCAAAACCAACTTTGATAAATTACCCTTACTGGGTCCTTTAGCATAGCCCTTTATCTGCAGTTGATTGGAAATGGGCATCTGCTAAATGACTTAATGTATCCCAGCATAATTGTGCTATATTCCAGACAGCATACCGTGATGTTACTGAATGCTTGTCTTTGTTTGGCCCATAACCTTGACTGGGTTTTTTTTCAGGTGAGTGTGGGGTCACAATTCATCAAATGACATTGCAGTGGGTATAAAAAAAATACACTAATATGGACAAAAGTATTGGACTTGATGGTTTCATTCAGTCCCAGGTGTATAAAAACAAGCATCTAGTCATGCAGTCTGCCTTCACAAACATGAGTGAAAAAATTGGTCGCGCCAAGGATCTCACTGAATTTGACTGTAATAGACTGCAACCATTGCATGTTAGTTCCTGAGACTTTCATTTTAGATATTCCATGATCACAAAAACGTCTGGTGAAGGACAGATAATGCAATGAGGTTTTATTTCGGGGGTTTGCCTAGGACCCTTACTTCCAGTGATAGTACATTTTAATTCTTTAGCCAAAGCATATACGGTACCAACGCAGTTTGGACAATATTATGCCTCCAACTTTGCGGGACAGTTTGGGGAAAGCTGTTCTGTTTTAGTATTACTATGCACAAAGCAAGATCCATAAGGGCATGGTTGGGTGAGTTTGAGGTGAAACATCTTTATTGGCCTTTACTTTCCCTGACCTCAACCCCAACAAACACCTTCGGAATGAACTACAACGGACATTCAGAGCCAAAGCTTACAATTTAGTATCCAAAGCTCTTCTTAAAGCTATTATAGCTACGAGGGTTGGGGAAGACAGGACAATAACTCATATTAATGTCTATGGATATAAAATGGTATATCAAAAGCTCATGTGTGAGTAATGTAAAAGTGTATTTTCATAGCAGACTTCCTAAACTGCATTATTTAATGGCTTTAGTATATTTATTTTTAATGGGTTCTGAAGTCGTTATTTATATTTGCATTAAAACAAAAACATTTGTTTGGGGGGAATTGAATATATTGAATTATGTTCTGAGGATGATGGTCAGTATTCTTGCTTTGCTTAGGTAAAACATGTGTCCTAGTGTTCAGCTCTCCACTGCCTCACAGTTTTGTTACTCTTTGATTTTTAACGTGACCTTCAGACATTGTTATTGGTAATTCATGCAGGAGCAAACGCCCTTCATGTTATCGGGATCAGATCAACACCCGGCACCGACCAATTCCCTTGCTTTCCCAAATGGCATACATAATCAATCTATCTCTCCCTGATGCTTATCACTGACGAGAAAGTTACAATGTGTCAGACAGGGGGTGCAGAGGGGTATATGGTTTATGTAATGGTATGTTTTAGATGCTTTCCTTCTTTATTGCTTTTTTCATTCGATCTGCTCATTTATTTGTAACTAATGCCACATTTCTGTTCATTTATGTTTTGCATTAAAAAAACTAATACTATTTATTTTGAAATATCCCCTAATTTTACTTGATGATTTTTACTTACATAAATTGACTGTGAACAGTGTGGAGTTCTACTCACAACTGTATAACATAACATAAAATTGGGTACTACCTAAAGTATCCTTCATCAGTAGGGCGTTACAGTCTCTTTACTGGGAACTCATTGATGGCATTTACTTCGTAAAAGCAGACAGCTGTCTACATGCTATGGTGGCACTGTTCTGGCGGGATCCATTCTACAATCTATTCAACAAAGGAACATTCTTATGCTAACTGCTAATTTCACCTTAAATGTAATTTATATTGAAATTTCATTTTATAAACCTTTTTAAATTCAACTTCTAAAAAAAAAGGGGTTTTCATTATAAAGACTAATGCTTGTAATAACTTCTATTATTGTGAGCACACATTTTAATAATGGATGGGGAAGTAAACAAGTACCTCAATCAAACCATTCAAACGTGGTGATGATTGTTACAAAAACTCTTTTATAACCCTAATAAATGATGGTCAAAATCCGTTTTATTTCATTTATGTATTCTCTTACTTTTTATATTTCAATTTCCATGGTATTAAAGGGATTTGGTCTCTCTGTCATATCATATTTATATAGCATTGAAAATGAACTAAAAAAATGACCACTCAAGTATTCCTGAACAGATATAGCTCTTTTAAAGTATTAGTTATTTGTTACAATAGTCAGATATAACTATATGGTCAAGGGCATACACTGCTACACTGAAAAATGCCACTTAAAAATGTCTTGATGCATGCTCAGCAATCCAGGTAGGAAAATCCCAGAAGTTAAATCTGTTCATCTGGACATACAGTTTTGTGGGAGAAACATTTTATCACTCATCTAAGTGACTTCTTCAGTCTCAGCTAGTTAACTTCCCCAATCTTATATACAGCACATTCGCATAACGACTGATATCAGCACCATTGAGTAACATTGGGACCGATGATCAAGTTAATATGCAGACCATTAATGACATTGGCCACGTGTGCCATTCCCACAGGATTGGGGAAGGGCTGTGATGGGAGTGTTATAAGATGGTGAGAGGTGTACCCTGAGGCCTGAGGTTCAGGACTGGACGTTCCCTTTTTACAAAAACTTAATAATGCACTCAATTAAGGGCAAAATGAACCTAATCTTAATGTCCAGAAGCCATGTTGACTTCTCTGGGCTCGGAGGCATCTAGGATGGACCATCACACAGTAGAAACCTGTATTGTGGTTAGGTGAATCAGTATTCCAGATCTTTTTTTGAAATGTCATGTGCTTTAAACCAATGAAGAAAAGGACCATCCAGACTGTTATCATTAACAATGGCAAAAGCCAGGGTGTGTAATGGTATGTGGTTGTGTTAGTGTTCTTGGCAAAGGTCATTTACGCTTCTGTGATGGCAATATTGTTGCAGATAAGTGCACTCAGATTTTAGAGCAACAGAAGCTGCCTTCAAGATCTTTTTTTGGAACGTGTTGGATGCCTGAAATGCATTCAAATGGATGTATATTAACAAATGCAATTACAAAAGAGTAAATGTAGGTAACGCCCTTCTCTGTTTTGAAATACATTCAACATTATTCTGTGGTTGCATTTATAAGTGAGACCCACGAGTCTTTTATAAAGTTTCTAAGTTAGTTTGTACCTGTGGTGTCTGGTGTATGGGTGGTAATCTCTCAAGATTACTCAAAAAGCAAGAGGACTCCTGGTTTGAAAACACTATTTCTTTAGGAGCAGATCTTGCTCGCAGAAGCTTAACCGTCCTTAACCTCAACTCCATCTCATCAGGCTCAGGGCGGAATGGTGAGTTGAATACACCTGGAGACTGCAAATTCAAACATAATTTAAAAATATTATTATAAAGACACCTTCAAATTCTGAAGTAAAGAAGTGGTTAGTGCTGTCATCTCATAGAATCCAGAAATCAAGGGTTGAGTCCCAGCACTTTAGTTGGCTCTGTGGAAATTTGCATATTCTCCCCATGCCTTCACATTCCAAAGATGTCAATTGGCGTCTCTAAAATGTCCCGACCTGAAATGTGTCTGCATGTGTCCTCTAATGGGTTAATACCCTGTCTGTAGTAAGTAGTAAGTTCACACTTTGGGTCCATTAACCCCCAGATCCTCATCATCCTGAATAAGATTAAGCAGCGGGGGAATAACAATGCACCATGTCATGGTTTGCATTATGTCAATGTCACAATGCAATGGTGTATATATCATGTGCCTCTATGGAGATATAATAATGGCACTGCATTCTTTAAATATGAGAGGGTTCATTAACACATCATATATGTATGCACATATATACACATATACAGCATATCTTCCATCACAGCATCTCCAGTGAAAACTGAAGGGATTTGGATCAGACACACTGATTACGAAAATCAGGGGATACGATTATTTTTATTTCTGGTTATTAGCAATATACATATTTACTTTTGATTAATTCACATTCATTTTCATATTACACATGCAATTTCAAATTTTAAATGTATTTTAATTGAATAAATTAATATTTTCTTCATTGCAAAAAATGTGTTAAACAAGAAAAAATTATAATAATTAGTTATTTTCATTGGGCTATAGAACATTAAAAATATTGAAAAAATGTGGAAAAATAAAGGGTAAAGTCTTGTAAAACAATTTCCAGTTTAACACTGCAAAAAATTGTACCTTTCAAAATGACGGGTACGGGAAACACCATAGTGAGTACAGCATCCATCATGGCCTTTTCTCTGTCCACAGCACACTACTTAAATGATGTCCCTGTCCCTATATAAACCCTCTTTCCTGTTCTTTTCCTTATTGAGTCTCAACTTACTTAATCGGTTCCTGTTCTTGTTACACATGTTACTCCTGTTTTTATATTTAGTCTGTCTCTGTTTTATGTACCATTTCCTGTCTTGTGTGTTCCAATTTCATTGGGGAAATGCTCATAGTAACTTGCATTTACATCTGCAAAATGACTGTTAAACCCACTATGCAATTTAGAGCTAGTCATGTATAAAAAAAAATATGATGCGATTTCAAACAGTGGATGTTAACAGGTGATTATAATTATGATTTGGTGCAAAAGCAGTATCCAGTCTTTGAGTATTTGATGAAAAAAATGGCCAGAATATCTTCAGTCTGTCAAGAAGTGCAAGGAAAAATTATTGAAAGAAAGACTAGAAGGGTTTTCCATATTTCAGTTCTAACCTTTTATGATTTTACTAGCTTTGCATTATTCTGCATGGATGTCCCAGTAAATTGTCATCTTGAAGGAATTAATGTTGCTAGAAAATGTCAATGTTCTTTTCCGCATTATTGCTGCCATCACAGAGCTGAAAACTGGGCACTGACAGATCCCAATACAATGACATACCCTTTTTTTTGGACTTGTAGCTGATAAAAGTCCATTGTTCAACTTCCCTGTTCTCAGTGGCATCTAGGACAGACCATTATACAGTGGAAATGTCGTCAGATTAATCAGTATTCCAGGACTATTATCAGCTAAAAGTCCAAAAGCCAGAGTCTGTCATGGTATGGAGTTGGGCCAGTGGCCTTGGAAAATGTCATTTTAGTTCTGTAATGGCAGCAATAATGCAAAAAAAATGTACACTGAGAATTTAGAGCAACATAAATTCCTTTAAGATTCCAAATAAGAATAGTTAGAACTAAAATATGGAAATTCCTTCTAGTCTTTCTTTGAGGAAGATAAACATTTCAATAATTTTCTCACACACCACGGGAAATCCTCTGTCCACCTTTCCTGGATACTGCTTTTGTACAAAATCATGTTTATAATCACTTGTTGAAATCACATGTTTAAAGTCACATCATACATTTAGTTTTTTACCCCATTACTATTCATAAATTGCCCCGTGCCAACTTTTTTAAATAATGTGCGATAGGCCTGAAATGCAGAAATGGATGTTTATTAAAATACAATGAATAAACTTTAAATATCCTGTGTTCATAATTTCTGCAAAATGAAAACACATGTAAGGAGCCCAGTGTTTTTTTTTAATATTTACATTTTATATACCATCCAAACTTTCAAATTTGGGGTTGCAAAATAGACTCACTGAATTAATGTGTATCAGTTAAGCATTGTGCTTGTAGACACCATTTTGAACCTCTTTCTACACCCTCCACTTGAGTCCTATCAGTTAATAACCTTTTTGTATTTAGTGCTTATTTTGTTTTATTTAGTGCTTAACTGCCCAAATTGCCGAACTGCCGCTCCGGACTTCAACGTCATAGACCCACAGCGCCCAGGTTGTTCGCGGACCCCTGCACAACAAAGGAGGGCCCCTCGGCCCCACCACGGGACTCTGGACTCTGGGCTCGTAGCCCCACCCGGTATCGTGTGTGGACTCATTTTCACGTATCGTTTGAATGCCTGCTATGTGTTTTTTGTTATAATAAATGTGTCTGTGGATTCTGCATATCGGGCTCCGGTTTAAAATCCGATAGGGATCCTGGGGATTTAGCGAGACCAGGAATGGTCTTGCGAGATCTCCGGGATGCCCTATCGTACCACCCTGTCTTATAAATAATTCCTAGAAAAGGTAATTATATAAATACAGGAACAGGGATTTAAAAATGACCTGTGTGTTCATCAGCTCACAACAACATAAGTGCATCTAAGTGTGTCATGGACAAAAAATGGAGAATGTGGAATCTGAAGCGTAATTAAAGCTGGAAGAACCACTACACTTAGAGAAACTATACAGGTGAATAAATGAGCATACTGGTATATACGCACTATAGTGTTAGCATTCAGCTGAGGTCAGACTCAGTGGCTACCACCTGTGTGCGTGTGTGTGTGTGTGTGTGTGTGTGTGTGTGTGTGTGTGTAGGCTCACAAACATCAGAGGTGGAGCACTAGAGTGTGTTCTTGATTGAAAGTGACCAAGATTAAAGATGTAGCCGTGCAGTAAAAGCATGAGCATGCCAGCAGTGAGAGAGCACTCATGCAGCTGAGGGAAAGAAAACAGATTTAGGGAAAAAAATATGCTGGATACTTACAGCAACAATGTTACTACACAAATAAAATACATTTAAAATCAAGCATGTCACAAGCAGTTTTCTGCCTGCTTAAAAGAAAACTAACAACTACCTTGTATTTTCCACAAACAATGTCTGTTTGTCAATCAATGAAGTCATGTTTTAGACTGTGGTGGCATAGTGGTTAAGGCACTGAACTATGAACTAGAAGGTCCAGGCTTAAAATTTCACCTCTACTAAGTTTCCAGTGTTGGGAAGACCCTTAACACACAATTGCTTTGATTTTAAGATTGTATTAGTTCTGGATAGGGGTATCTGCTAAATGCTATAAATATAAAATGTTTGAGGTCCAGTCATTTCTCTGGTTTTGCCTTTGCACTGTGATTCAAATGTGGTTAAGAAGCAATGGTAATTTATAAATATGTCATATTTAACATTTAACATTTAACATAACATTTTGGCAACCTAAATCAAATGGATATTCAATCATCTTGAGTAGTTCAGTAATTACTTTATTATAGATGATTATTTTTAAAAACACATTAATACAGTCATAAAATAAATAATAAATAGGATAGAAGGCTTTCAATTAGTACTGTATGTTACTGACAGCCTATTATCCTAATCTAGCATGCAATCCTATTAGTGGAAACTTCAACTAGATAAAACACTGTCTCTCTTACAGAGTAAACTCTTCTTCCCATCTGAGGACTTTTCACCATAAAATTGTTCATTCTAATGTTCCTCCTTCTAACTATTAAAGGAAATAAACCCAGACACCACAATATTTAATAGTCCAGTGCTTCTTGAAGTGAAGGCCACAACTATTGGAGAGGTGGTGTAGCATGGCAAATGAATGAGGGGACTGTGGTAAGACATGCATGTAACTTATAATAATTCCACTGTAACAGTAATTTGTTGGTTTATTTTGTCTTATATTTATGTACATTTACATTTGCCATATCCAGAGTGACTTACATCTGATACAGTCAGTGAGTTAAAGGCCTTTCCCAAGAATCCAAAAATGGCAGTTTAGCAGAGGTGGGATTTTAACCCTGGACCTTAATCCAGTACCTTTACCACTAGGCTACCACAGTCCCAGTATATTGTCCTATAATAAGATGTGGCTCTTTATGAATTACGGTGTTTAAAATAAATTAAATTGAGAACAAAACACATTAACGTATGTGTCTAAATGGTGGGCTTGGAAATCTACAAACAGAGTCACTGCAAACAAAGTTTGAGACCCACTGGTTTATTGCATGATGTGTTGAAGCACAGGAATTCAGTGCAACTTTGGTTTAAATATGAACTAAACCAGTCTAACAGTCCAAGTGTATCAATAAGATTTTAATGATCAATTGTACTAAAAGCAGCAGTTAAAACTAACATAACCACAATGTACATGTTGTTTCTTAAATTGTTTAAGACTAATTGTATATTGTGTTCTTGTACAGATTTCTTTTGTATATTGTTTATGTGGAATGGTATTTCATCATGTAATGAGCTAAATGTGTAGCTAAAAGCAGGCTTATTGCATGACACTTATCTGTATAATACTCTGTGTAATTCTGTATATTACAGAATGCTTTCATGTGGACCAGATTATTATTAAATGTCTTGTGACTTCTAACTTTTTACACAAAAGTTGGTTTTGTAGCATCATTAGCCTACTAGACAAACTAACCTTAAAGAAATAAACTTCAGATACCAAATGTATGTTACTGTTTATGATAAAAGCTCTATTAAAGTAAAGTCAGTGTCAGTAATCACATATTTAGTCATTTAGCAGATGCTCTTATGCAGATTGACTGATACGATCTTACAATCCAAGCAAGTTAAGAGCCTTGTTTAAGGACCCACAGTGGCAGCTTGGATTGACAACATATATTTTGGTCCACAGTGCAGTACTTTAACTGCTGAGCCTCTACAGTCCCCAAGTAGCTGTTCACAGAGAACTGAACTGACACTGATGGGAAAATCTATTCAGAATCCACTGTGTCAGTTAGACAATCTGCACTTAATAACAACCCTTCAGCTGTGCCTCATCAATAAACCAATTCACAGGTGGGAAAGACAATGCTGTTTGAGTAATGATTGAGAATAAAGAGAGACACCAAAAGAGATACAAAGAGGCTGGAAAATATCTGAACTTCTTTATATGTCTGGTGTTAGGGAACAAAAAAGGGTTGGTATTCTTTTCAAATGAACATTAGTGTTTTGTTAGGGTAAGATACAACGTTTTATACAAGGAACAATAAATATTATTTTAAAGTTTTCACAGGGTGAGTCAAAAGACACAGGACACCTTTTTATTTTAGAAAGAAAAAGGGGAGATTTGATATCTGAATATTCCAGAAAGTGATGGGTGAGGGGGCCTATCATGTCTGGAACATGGCCACCATCTTGAAATATTGGCTATATTGGATCAAGGGCAAGTTTTTTTCAATGGGAAGGTGGTCATGTGGTATATCAAAGAAGATCAGAATTGTCTTAGAATTTGACTGCCACAATTAGATTTGCAATATGTCACAGAACATTTAAACTTTTGTTGTTCATCACAGGTAACTGAAGATGAAATTAACGATTCTGATGTCCGGAGAATTCAGTTGTTATATCATAGCAACAGACATCAACTACCGACACCAAGAAGGATCTACCAATTTCACACAACACTGTTACATCCCTAATAATCAGTTCTGTGAACGACAAGCCACATAGTGGTCATCCGAAAACCGCTACCGATGCCTTTGGCAGACTTTGCAAAGAGTTCAAAATGCAGCACCCAACGTGTCCTGTGTATTTTGACTGACCCTGTATTATGATGCACAAGGCTAGGCATATGCTTGTGAGTTTAGGGCAATGTAATGTTTCTGCATATAGTTTGTCATTTACAAAAAAAGAAAAAGACTCATTATTTGACCACCCTTTTTAATAAATTTATCCATAAGAGAGTCTAAGACCCTGCAATAATGAGTTTGGTCCTTCATGGCTCCTGCACATAGGGAGGATTTGTGTTAATCCTGGGTTTAAACTGAGCTCTAGCTGAGCATATTCTCTGGATTAGCAGTGCACAGGCACGCTCAGAGCGTTTGTTCCTGGCCCATCTGCGGCTCCACAGCTGTGAAGAAAGCATAAAGGGAATGAAATGGATTGCAGTACATAATATGCAGGTTTCATTATTTATTCAGAAGCACTTGGAATATGTTAGGCAATTACTCTTTGACTGACACACTATAAAAATGTGTGGATGCCGAGAAAAAATACATGGATTTATAAAAAAACATATATGTTGGTATGGAGTTTGCCCCCACATTTGCTGCTGCAATGGCCTTTGTTCTTCCAAAAGGGCTTTCAACTAAATTCTGGAACATGAATTCTGGTTAGATTGCCTTTCAATATTTACTTTTGGCATTCCAGTACATTTTCAAGGTGTCTGATTTCATTCAGGTTAAGGTTCTGTGCAAACCAGCTATGTTCTTAATCAAAGTCGGCAAATCAATTAGACTTTTGTTTAATGGAAGCCGGAAGTGGAAACCTATAAATGTGTCACACTGAAAGTCATATCTCTGGAGTGCTGTAGTATTAAGTACTATTAATTGTACTGCCACTGTTATTTATTTAATAATATATTATTTATATTATTAACATGTTACAAGCAAGTGTTGCTAAAATAGCAGAGCTCAATAATCGAATAATTGAGTGTCCACAAATGTTTGTCTGTGTAGTGTAGGATAAATGAAGGAAACTGGTAGCTTCAGCCTTTTCTGCCTGTTTAACTACATTACCATATTACCTCCATTTTAAAACTAAAAAACAACCTTCAAATACCTAATATACAGTAGGTCGGCTAAGTGCACTTGAAGTATGGTGACTCACTACCAAGAATCTGTCACACGGGGTCATCCCAGGTCTGCTTGCAGCACCCCCTTGGCTCACGGAAACTCAGATGGTGGAAAACACTTTCCATATATTGTTGGAAAGTGCACTACACTCCCTAGCTACTTCCTTTAATCTAGTCAATACAAATATAAAATCAGGCCATCACATGGTAACAGCTCATTTGCATGCATTTAGGTATGTAGACATTGTCAGGGCGACCTGCTGAAGTTTAAACCGAGCATCAGAATGAGAAAGTAAAATGATTTAAGTGACTTAGGATGTGGCATGGTTGATGGTGCTGGACAAGCTGGTCTGAGGTTTTAAGAAATTGCTGATCTACTGGGATTCAGGGCTTCTGGGATGTGTTTACAGATAATGGTCCAAAACATTCAGTGAGTGGCAGCTCTTCTTGAAGAAATGCCTTGTTGATGTCAGAGGACAATGACCAGATTGTTTCAAGCTGATAGAAAGACATAAGTAACTCAAATGCAAATTGTTACAATCAAGGTATGCAAAGAATCTCTTAATGCACAACACAGCAAATAAAGGGAGATAGGCTTAATACCAGCCGATCTCGGCAGCATACTGTATTGTTGGCCATGTCTATCACTTTATGACCAGTGTACCATCTTCTACACACCATGTCACAAGGCTCAAACCATCATAAACTGGCTTCTTGATTATGCAGCAGCTATGTAATGCAGTCATGTCAATATGGACCAAAATATCTGAGGAATGATTTAGCACCTTGTTGAATTTATGCCATAAAATGCAGTTCTGAAGAAAAAACATGTCCAAAACGGTGTGTACCTACTATAGTGGTCAGTGAGTGTGTATGAAATATTCTTATTAAATCTGGACATAAGCTGAATACTTCAACAAAGTTAAAGCTGTACATTTGGTGTGTATTAGCACGTGTTAGTATGTCTTGAAACTGCAAAACTAAAATAGGGTTTTGTACCCTTATCTGTCCCTACACACAAATGCTTGCCTGTTTAAATCAGGCTGGTTAAACACTTTTACTGGCTCTTGTACACACAGTAACTGCCTGACTCTGCAGCTCTAGCACCTAGGAAATCAATCATCTTTATTTACACTTGTTCTAAAGATACTGAAGGCAACCAAAGCCAGACAGGGACAATGATAAGTTGAATATTTTTAAGCACTGATTTTAGCACCTGTTTTGCTTAAAAGAAGGGTTTGCTTAAATATCTAATCTGCAGAGTATTTAACAAATGTAGTAAATCAACCACCACATGTTTAACAAACTATGTTGTTCTAATATTTTACACCAACAAACCAAAATATTTTGCATATTATATATAATAAATAATTGTGAAATCAGAGTCTATATAGTTATTAGATGTGCAGTGGGTTCTCATAACCAACGTGTCAGATTACGACAAACCTCCTGGACAGCAGTGGTAAGTACCTACTGACAGTTATCCAAAACCCAAAAACAAGCCATTTTTGGGAGTGTGATGCATTATTGTTCTGCTCTAGAAATAGAGATATCAGTTTGACACATTATTGACACATTATAACCCAGTCCTGTTTTGACTCGATGGTAAATATCTAATGTTAATATATACAGTGGTTCAAAAAAGTGTTTTAGGTTTTTTTTTTTTGGTGAAAAGTGTTTGCCCCCTTCCTCATTTCCTGTTTTTTTGCATGTTTTTCACACTTAAGTGTTTCGGAACATCAAACCGATTTAAATAGTAGTCAAAGACAACACCAGTAAACTCAAAATGCAATTTGTAAATAAAGGTGCTTAGTATTAAGGGAGCAAAAAAATCTAAACCTACATGGCCCTGTGTGAAAAAGTGATTGCCCCCTAAACCTAATAACTGGTTGGGCCACCCTT